>CAUYON010015346.1:0-18147 GCA_963573935.1 Arctocebus calabarensis
GCTGCATAATATTCCATGGTGTACATATACCACAATTTGTTAATCCATTCGTGGGTCGAAGGGTACTAGTATCCAACATACTCAGCCCTACTATGAAACTAATCTATAGCTTTCATATGAATGCTATAACTCAATTATAGCATAAGTATATGGGGAAAGGGGCAAGGGAGGAGAGGAGAGGGGGAAGGATGGGTGGAGGGAGGGTAATTGGTGGGATCACACCTATGGTGCATCTTAGACGGGTAAAGGTAAAACTTACTAAATGCCGAATATAAATGTCTTAACACAATAACTAAGAAAAGGCCAAGAAGGCTATGAAATATTTCAGATTATATATGAAACCAGCATATTGTACCCCATGATTGCACTATGATTTAATAAAAAAGAAAAACAAAAACAATAAAATATGAAAAAAATCAAAATACTTAAATCAGTAAGTAGACACTAAGTAAAGCTGATTACCCTTCATGACACAGGTGAGCCTCATTTGATCAGTTGAACATCCTAAGAGAAAAGACAGAGATTCCCTAAAGAAGGAATCTGCCTGCAGACTGCCCTCAGAATCAAGACCTCAAACAACATCAACTTCTGTTAGAATTTCCAGACTGCCAGCCTGCCATGCAGCTGTCAGACTTACCATCATCTCTCTGTGTGTGTTCACTTTCCGTTGGTTCTGTTTTCTGAAGAACCCTAGTACAGATAAGTTAAGATTTCTCTTCTTTCTTAAAGTGATTGAATGTATTATACTGATGTTATTTTGAGAACAAATAAAGCCTTATAAACAAATGTATTCATGTGTGCCTAGGCACTATGCATTGTGTCTTGCACACCAATGAGAATTACTACAGCCCTACTGACTTTGTTTTTAAATGTCCTCCTGATTATTAATGATTTGATTTTATTATTAATTCTGGTACCTGCTTGTTAGAAGCACTGCCAGGTCTGAAGCGAAGTCCCTACCATGATACCCTTACCTCACCAAAAACATCCTTTGTGGAAGTGAAGTACAAGCATTTCAATACTTGTAGTTAGTCAACCATTAAATAATAAGCCAAGATCAAAAATTATTACAAATTTTCCCGATGCTGCATCTATATACACATTCTCTCTGCAAAATTAATCTGCTTAGATATACAAAGCTTTATCTCAGGATAAAGAATGTTTTGTTTTGGCTTCTGCCTAATATATACAACTATAAGACATTTCATGCCATGTTCTTTCATATTCTTCTTTGATAGGTTGATATTTATTATGTTAGCAAACAAATCAGCTAACAGCAAACAGATTTTGTGCCATCTTTTAACTTTAAGACATCTATACAGTAAGGCTGGAATTATGGAATACCAAAAGGGTGAAATCAAAATACTTCAAATACATCTCTGGCTCCCCAGATATTCCCTGAATTACAAAATTGATTCTATGGTAGAGTTTTCTTTTGGAGGATTATCATTTACTCTTGGTTTAGAAAAGCTGAACTAGTCTTTATGATTGCCCTGGGTTCACAGGGTCATATTGAACCACTATATTTTCCATTGTTGCTGTAGTTGTAGAAGAATAACTGGGGGGAAATACTGGCTTAGGGCTCGGTAAGTAGAGTGCCGAACCAATATACCAAGGGTAGCAGGTTTGAACCTGGTCCCAGTCAAACTTCAACAACAACAGAAAGGCATTGTGGCAGGTACCACCACAGCTACTCAGGAGGCTGAGGCAAGAGAATTGCCTAAGTCCAAGTGCCACAGCACTCTACCAAGGGTGAAAAATTGAGACTGTCTAAAAAAAAAAAAAAAGATAGAAAAGAAAATTCTGGCTTAATTTCAGACTCTGTGATTACTTCAGAACTGTGTGTAATCACAGTTCGCGGCTTCAGACTCCTGGGCTCAAGTGATCCTTTTGCCCCAGCCTTTGGAGTAGCAGGAAATACAGGCACAGGTGTTCACTCCTGACTTATTAGTTTTAAATTTTCGGGGTGGGGCAGAGTTTCATTATATTGCCCTTGCTGGTCTCAAACTCCTACCCTCAAGTGATCCTCCTGCTTTGGCCTCTGTGGCAACTGGGATTATCGGCATGGGCACAGGACCCAGCTAGACTTCATTTTAACCTTGTCTAATTCTGAAACAAATAAACTGCTGTTCAATAAAAAAATTTCCCAGGTACAGTGGGATAAGCCATGAAAATCTTCAGACCAATCACAGGTATATCTTCCTCCATTTATTCTTTACCACATGATTTTCCCCTTTTGTGCAGGGGTCACAGTGAGCGAAGGCTGGGATTCGAGAGCACTGGGAGATTAGAATAAAATATGGAAATGTGATGTAGTGCTTTTTGAATAAATTGCTTATCTTATAAAAGGTACAATCACTTCACCCCTTCCAGCTGTCCTAGTTACTCACAACTCCCTTTCATTTTTCTTTTAGAAAAGAGTGTTATTTTTTGCAGATCCAAGAAAGAAAAATAGCCTATACTTCATTTTGTTAGGACCAAGCTGTACCAACAAACCTAGAAAGGTAAATTTAAGTTGTCAAAAGAAAGAGACAGATAAAAAATACCTCAGACTAAACATTTACACATTGTCTATCTGGACTTGATTTTGACCAGTCTGTTTTTAAATCTCTGGCAATATGTGGCAGATGGCAGGGTCAGTGGACCTGAGGGTTGCCAGCCTCCCATCCAGGAACCTAGGTGGCCACAGACATCTGACTATCATTGTCAAGATTCAGAAAGTCTGAATAAACATCAACATTTTCATAAGGAAGCTGAGGAATTCCAGATGGAGCAACCCAGTGAGAGAAACGTTCTGGAAAGGAAGTGGTGGCAGGCATTCCCACACCTCTTGGACAGACAGGCACATTTCCTACTCAGGGCATCCACTTACCCCTCCAATGTGAGAACTGAACAAACATCGCTTTCACAACCCACCCATATTTTGATTCCAGAAATTTAGCAAGCTGAACAGAGGGGTCCACCTATGAAAATTCCTGGCCACTTTCTCTCCATCTTGGGACAAAAATGACAAGCGATATTTTTCCCCCCGCCTCAGGAAAGACAATCCTGCTGAGATTTAAACTCTTCTTTCTAGACAGTGTTTGGCTTCTAGAACTTTAGGCAAGATCACAGTTAGTTAAGAAAAATTGGGTATGGTAAAATCAACACATAGAGAAATGCCATAAATATTTTTTGAGTGTTGTTATGTGATGATTTAAAGGGAAAGAACTATACTTTTATTGAAAAATGTTAAGGGTCAGGATATTTTTCAAATATATTTTACTTCTAGTTTAACTGTTGCTTTTTAATTCAAACTCACTAAATGAGGAACTGTCTTCTTTCAATGTGGTAGGGAAGAATTCAGCTCAAAAATTGTTAATATTGGAAATACAAATGATTCTTTCTTTTGCTCTTATGCTGGTTGTCAGGTAGATTTTGGAAAGGTGTTTCCACACATTCTGTTTCTACTGTAGCAGGATCCTTCCCTATGTGAAGGGAGGATTCCACACAATTATCTTCTATTCCAACAAGTAGAAGAGTCCACTTACCACCCCTAAAATGCTTCACTAAAAAGACAGTCACAATATAAGTTTTCAGATTTTTAGCAGGTTAGGTTTTAGTTCAAATTCAGTATGTATTATGCACTGTTTAGCAAAAGAGTTACAAACTAAGTGGAAAATATTTCCTTTAACAGTGTCATTCATACATTTAACATTTACTGAGTTATCTAGCCATGTTCATGTGTATATTAAATGTTTAGTCCCTACTTATGGAGTGAAAAGTTCTGTTGCTGTGGGAATTTTCAGTTAACTGAAAGTAGATGGAAAAATCTAAAAAAAGAAGCAAAAATAGGTCTAACCTCGAAAGCAGCAAATCTCATGTGCTAACTGAAATGAATGTTTTCCTTGATAGGCATATGGGGAAAAAGAAGATGCTAAGAAATAAATTTATTGTTACTGAAAATGTACCTGTTCAATTTAAATTTAGATCAGATTTTACAGACGATAGAACTGCTAACTTGATTATGTTCAAGTAAGATTTGGTTTTCCTGTTTTCTTTGATGTCTGTGCTTTGTGAAGCTATTATCTAAGAACAATTAGAATAAAAGGTCTTAATAAAACTATAAGGAATGTAGTAGAACAATTAGAATAAAAGGTCTTAATAAAACTATAGGAATGTTCCATCTGACTCAAAATTTATGATCTATGCATTGAGTAATTTAGACTAGTGTCACTGGAAAAATAAATTGGGAGCAGTTTATGTTTAGTAGACTCTGGCTGTTGGTTCTTTTGTTCCCCTCCTCACTGAGAAGAATATGACCTATTAACTTCAAGAGAATTCTTGCTAGCACCATACCAAAGGATTGAGCCAGCCATTATATTGTGGTACTCTTGTATACTTGGATTGAATGAATTCAGGACTGCCAAGCATTGTCAGTTAGTAGCTGAACTGCAGAGATCTTGGCACAGAGGGTTTAAAAATATGCCCTGGCTAGTCCCAAAAGAATTATTTTACTTTTAGAGCACTTTGAAAACACACTGAGTCACAGAGCAAGGCCAAATGTGTGTTTGGCACAGGTTTATCTACTATATTCATTTGTATATTTTCATGGAATCTATCAGTACGATTCCATGAAGCTTTCTAAGCTTTTATGCAGAAATATGATACCCTTGAATGGAAGTGATCGGAAGAGAATCAATCTCCTCTGTACACATAATAATAATAAAATGCCATAATAATAAAATGCATAAAGGGGTCAGGAGTTGGCCAAATCTGTAGAATGACTTGTGCGTTGTTTATCATCTATATACTTCAGATGCAGGAGTTACTCATTTCTAAACCAATTAGTTGCAAGGCAGGGATGGTTGGTTCACTTCACACTGACTATATACACAGTATACACAAACGAAAGTCTTCCCTGGGATGGCAGTGTAGCGTTATTTAAAGGAAGCTGAACTAGGAATCAGAGAATCTGATTAGGACAGAGATTCATTCAGCCTCTTCTCTGTCTCTGTGACATAAGACTTCTGCTTTGTGCCAGCTCTGTGACTTTGCACTGGCCACTTATTCTTTCTTGCTTTCAGGTCCTCATTTATAAGATAGGGTGCTATCCAAAGTTATTCGCAGTTATGGTATTCTATGGGCCTTTTAAAAGATACAGACTGCTTGGGCCCAAGCATAGAACAAAGCAGTCAGCTTCTCTCTACATGCATATCCTTTGCAAAATTAATTACATGCATTAATTTTTATTATGATATACAAGAAGCGGATAATTTTTACTAGTATGAAAGTAATCAGCTGGGCATCTCCAGATTCCTCTCTTTCTTTTAAGCCCTGTTAATGGATGTAAGCAATTCCTTTGTGTATCTCTTGCTTTCCAGATTTATCAGGCCTCTCTTAAATGCAGAAAATATCTATTTTTAACCACTCTTTGAATTCTTCTGGTTACATCAAGTAATTATTCTTTTTAAATTAAGACACAAAGCCCTCCATGGCAAATAGCACTGCGAGTCAGCACTGGGATGTTGCCAGATTAAGCTGATCTATATTAGTTTGCTAGGGCTCAGACAACAGAGATTTATTTTCTCAATATTCTGGAGGCTAACGGCCTGAGACCAGGTATTCTCACAGTTGGTTCCTTCCGAGGCTGCGAGGGAGAGTTTGTTTCATGCCTCTTTCCTAGTGTCTGCTGGTTAGTTGGCAGTCTGGTGTTTCTGATTTATGGAAAGATCACCCTGATCACTGCCTCCATCTTCACATAGTGTTCTCCATGCAGACATGCTAGTGTTCAAATTTCCCTTTTTGTAAGAACACTAGTAATATTGGATTAGGAACCACTCTAGTCCAGTATGAGTAGCTTAACTAATCTTACCTTAACTAATTGCATCTGCAATGACCCTATTTCCAAGTAAGGTCACATTCTGAGTTATTACAGGTTAGTAACTTAATATATGAATTTTGGGAGGGCGCAATTCAACTCATAACATATGGCTTCCAGTACTGCTAGTGTACAAAGTATTCCGTTACGGATTTTGGTTTTACATTTTGCCCCAGGGCTCAGTTACATTCATTAATTCTAAGAGAAATCCTACGGCTAAATTTTGAGGAGCATGAGATTTCTCTCTGTCATTGTGCTTTCTTTTTCTGAATGCTGTTGTTCTTGGTAGCTCCCCTATCCTCATTCTTTTCATGTATTTGCCCATCTGTACAGATGGTTTACAATTACCTTTCTGCAGCAACTTTTGTTGCCTTAGGGAACATCTCTGATCTCTTTTGCTAATCATCACAAAGCTAACCTGTTTAGCTTCTTTTCTGGTAGCCTTATGTGCTATGCTTACAGATTAATAAGATCAAAAATCTCCTTTTTGTTTTTCACTTTAAAGCAAATTCTTCATCTTCTTCATCAGCAAAGTAACCATGTTAGCCAGCAGCAACACATTTCTGCTCTTTTGTTGTAGTCCAAGAGAACCTCAGAAGCTTCCTTAACTCTTTCCTCCTCTCATGTCCAGTATCTGATTATCAGCCGTCATTATAATTTTTTCCTTTGACTTGTTTCACATTTCTACCATACCTAGGAGAAATTGCAGGCATCTGTTTAAGCACTTTATTTGGGGAAAACATACCTGTGTTTGCCTACTCAAAAACATATTTAGAACCCATTCTTTGTGATGAGAAAGGCAAGAGGTGGGTCCTAAGATTTATCAAACACCAGGGGCTTTGCTAAGCACTCCATATAGGTTATATAATTTTAATCATATAACAATCCTGTGAGATACTTTTGCCTAAGTTTATGAACAAAATAGAGACAAGCTAAAGAATTTATGATCATGAACTGATATCTAAGGGGAAAGGACCTCTATAGTCCTTTATATTTCAGGAAAAATTTCTAAACTTTTATAAAAATTCAATAGATTTAAGGGGCACTAATATTTTTTTACTATATGGGAAATTGTATAATGCTAAATTCAGGGCTTTCAGTGTACCTGAATTTCAGGTCCTCCACCAGAGTAGTGTACATTGTACTCAATAGGTAATTTTTGATCCCTTTCTCCCCTCTCAGCCTACCCTTTTCTTTGTTTCCAAAGTCCATTATACCACTTTGTCATAATATATACTCCTTGTCTAGCTCAGTGATATATGCGGGGTTTGTCTTTCCATTCCTGAGATGCTTCACATGGATAATGGTTTCCAGTTTATCCAAGTTGTAAAAATGGCATTATTTCATTCATTTTTATGGCCATTTCCATGGTGTGTGTGTGTGTCCCTTGATCAATTGATGGACACTTATGTTGATTCCACAACTTTTCAATTGTGAATTGTGCTGCAATAAACATTCGAGTGCAGGTGTCTTTTGAATAATAATGACTTCTTTCTCTTTGTGTATTACCTAGTAGTAAGATTGCTGGATTGAATAGTAGCTTTACTTTCAGTTCCTTGAGGAATCTCCATACATTTTTCTGTAGAGACGGGACTAATTTACAGTACCAACAACAGAGTCTAAGCATCCCTTTTTTTCTGCATCTATTGCTTTTTTACTTTCTAATAATGATCTTTCTGAGAGAGACCGTATGGTATCTCACTGTGAGTTTAATTTTCATGTCTCTCATGATTAGTAATGTTGAGCACTTTTTTAATGAGTTTGTTGGCCACTTGTGTCTCTCTTTCTTTCTTTTTTTTTTTGTTACAGAGTCTCACTTGTCACCATAGGTAGAGTGCTGAGGCATCATAGTTCACAGCAAACTCAACGTCTTGGTCTCAAGCGATTTTTTTGCCTCAACCTCCCAAGTAGCTGGGACTACAGGCACCTGCCACAATGCCCAGCTATTTTTAGACATGAGATCACGCTATTGCTCAGGCTGGTCTCGAACCTGTGAGCTCAGGGAATTCATCTACCTCGGCCCCACAACGAGTGCTAGAATTTACAGGCGTGAGCCACCACACCCATCCCACAATTGTATATCTTCTATTAAAAAAAAAATTGGTTCATGTCTGTTGCCTATATTTTAATGAGCCTTTTGCTATGCAGGAACTACTTAGTTTAATTAAGTCATATTTATTTATTTTTGTTTTTGCTATATTTCCTTTTGGGATGTTAATCATAATATTTTTGCCTAGCTCAATGTCCAGAAGAGTTTCCTTTTCTTCTAGAATTTTTATGGTTTTAGGTTTTACATTGATGTTTTTCTTTTGAGTTAAATTTTGTATATGATGAGAGGGTCCAGTTTCGTTCTTCTGCCTGTAACTATCCAATTTTGCCAGTACCATTTACAAAATAGAGTGTCTTTTCCCCATATGTTTTTGTCTTCTTTATCAAAAAATTGGGCAGTGCCTGTTGCTCAAAGAAGTAGGGCTCTGGCCCCATATACTGCAGGTGGCGAGTTCAAACCCAGCCCCGGCCAAAAGCTGTAAAAAAAAAAAAATCAATTGATTTTAGCTAGATGGCTTTATTTTTGGGTTCTCTATTCTGTTCTTTTGATCTATGTGTCTGCTTTGTATGAGTACCATGCTGTTTTGGTTACTGTAGCTTTGTAGTATACTCTGAAATTGGGTAAATTGATGTCTCCAGATTGGTTCTTTTTGATTAGGATTTTTATGGCTATTTGAGCTCTTTTTTTTTTTTATTCCATATGAAATTTAGGGTTTTTTGTAGTTCTGTGAAATATAATGTTGCATTAAATCTGTTGAATTGTACTGAATCTGTAAATTCCTGTGGGCAATATGGAATTTTTAGCAGTGCAAATTTTTCCAATCTGTAAGCATTGGAGTGGGATGCCTTTGCATGCATTTGTGTCATCTATGACTTCTTTCATCAGTGTTTTGTAGTTCTTTTTTGTAGAGATTTTTTACCTTCTTAGTTAAGTTCATTCCTTTGTATTTTATTTTGAGATATTGTAAATGGTATTGAGTTCTTGATTTGACTCAGCTTGACGATAATTAGTGTATGGAGATGGTATGGATTTGTTTGTACTGTAATATTTTACTTAATTATTTTTATCAACTCTAGGGGTCTTTCAAAGGAGCCTTTGTGATTTTCTAGATAAGATCTCGGGCAGCACTGCCTATGGGCCGGAGCTCTGGGCATCTTAAAGCATCCCTGAGTCAAGCCAGCATTAGTCTGCTGCTGTCCACCAGAAATTGTCAGGATGTGGAGACATGGGGGCTTTGGATCTCAGGGGAGGATGGAGCCCAAGTCTGCCTGCCATTGTTTGGGGTAAGAGCTCTCAGATTCTGGAAAGCATGAACATTCTTTTTATTTGTCTCTAGGCCACCTTTTAGTGTGTTACTGTGTTCCCTCCTGAAGGGGGCTTGAATTCCTGGTGGGCTAGAGGCCTGGGGATCCCAAAGTACCCCTGGGTCTAAACAGTGCTGTCCCATTGCAGCCCTCCTGGTGGACACCTAAGCATATCAGTGGGAACTCCCAGGATGTGGAGACATGGGGCTTTGGTTCTTGTGAGAGGGTGGAGATCCGAGCTGGCATGCCCTCGCTATGATGCTGCTATACTCCCCAGGCCTGGGGTGGGGGTAGGTGACCCAGCAACAGTTTCCAGCCTGGTGCAATGCCCTTTGGGGGTATCTGAATCACTACCCTTGCCAGTGACAGTGTTTGTTTTGGAAGAGAAGTTCCCTGGTGGTTAGGATGGCAGCATTCCACAGCAGGACTGAATCTCATACACCTTTTCTTTGAGATACCAAGTCCCTTTGGGCTTGAGCTGCTCTCTGCCATGCGGGCCTCTCACCTTTTTCTCCCTTCACACCCAGGTGTTTCCCATGAATTCCTCATTAGACTCCAGTGTTCTCACCTTGATATGCCATTTGATGTGTGATTTTCTACCTGTATTTTTTTGGCTTTTCTTTCTAAAGAGGACAGGTGTGTGATGTATCTAATCAGCCATGTCCAATATCTACCTTAAAGTGCAAACTTCGGAATAATATTTTGAATGATAATAATGGAAATGACATCATATTTATGACCACTTACTTTATACTAGGCACTGGCCCATAAGTGCTTTCTCTACTTTTTGCCATTTTATCCTCACGAGAATCCTCTGAGGAAAGTGCAAACTTTGTTTTAGAAGGTGAGAAAATTGAAGCTAAGGGAGGTAAAATAATTTTAACAAAAGTTTCCTAGCTAGGAGTTAGTAAAACTATATTGGAGTTCAGTCCGCTTAAGTGCAGATCCTATGCTTTTAACCACAGTGCTGTATTTGAAAGTGAAAATATCACACATTTTTTTTTCATCTTTTGAAATCCCCAGGTCTCTTTATTAAAATTGTAAGTATAACCATCGTACATTTCCTGATAATTTTTAGCTGAGTGCTAGGCACAAAGCTAATGCTCAATACGTAATTTTTAAGTAATTCATTCCATAATTGAAAGCTGTTTCCCTACAACTAGACATACAGATGCATTTTTAAAACTTATGAACACAACTGGAAAAATTATTAGAAAATTATGAGTTGAGAAAAATATCAGACAGAGAGTTAAGAGACCTAGGTTCTAGCCCTATTTGGTTACTACCACCTGTGATACTCAGTTCTTTCATCTGTAAACTTAAATGCTTTGTTTTAAATGATTTTGGTCCAAAATGAGTTTAAAATGCATATCCCACATTCTGTAGTTCCAATCATGTTTTAATTATTTTGGGAAATATTTTTACTTCTGGTTAACAGCAAAGAATATATGGAATGCCAATTTCAGCATAGTGGTTTTATTCCATGGTATTTAGGAATGCAAATAATGCGTACCCAGATTTGAGCCAATCTACATATTTGAGGTGTGTGTATATGTGTGTATGGTTAGTGTCAAGGGCCAGATTTCATATAATCTGTGTATCCCTTAGAAATACACATGTGCTCAGTGTCCTAACTATATCTGTGAAATTGGTAGCATGTGACATTTTCTTTGATATTTCCTATCATTTTCAACATTTAGAATTTAATCCCTGCCCTCAGAAAGAGACCAGGTAAGTACTTCATGGGCACTAAGATGAGCAGCAGGTGAACTATACATCAGTTATATTAGTATGCCAGTTATATACTGGAGATCCAAAGAGTCAGGATTTCATATAACTTACCCAAAGGCACACAGAGAACACAGCATTTAAAGTCAGATTCCTAAGCCAACCCATTAACTGTTCTCTGAAAGAGAAATTTGAACAACTTCCTATTCAATAATTTTTATTTTTGTTAGTAGGAAAGATTCTAGCTTGGCACCTGTAGCTCAGTGACTAGGGTGCCAGCCACATACACTAGACCTGGTGGGTTCAAACCCAGCCCAGGCCTGCCAGGCCTGTTTTTTGGTTGACAGCTACAACCCCCAAATGGCTGGCTGTTGTGGCGGGTGCCTGTAAGTCCCAGCTACTTGGGAGGCTGAAGGCAAGAGAATTGCTTAAGCCCAAGAGCTTGAGGTTGCTACAAGCTATGATGCCATAGCACTCTACCCAGGGCAACATAGTGTGACTCTATCAAGAAAAAAAAAAAAAAAAGAAAGAAAGAAAAGAAAAGAAAAAAGACAAAGAAAGAAAGCAAGAAAGAAAGAAAAAAGAAAAAAAAAGATTCTGTATTAAAATTGCCCAATTTCCTAAATTAGAATGTTCTCAGCCCCAATGCTTCCACAGCTTCCTCAGGTATAATATTTTTACACATTTTTTCCCCATAACTAAAGTTTTTAATGTCCCGAGGGTATGAGTTTTAATTGCAAGACACATAAAGGAAACATTTAAAGAAAAATCTTTCCGGATTTTGCTAATTCTTAGCTATTTCAAATATGGGGTTAAGTGAGGAGAGGAAATTCTTATTTCAATGAGCTCTTTAGAAATTGGGTAGTTAAGTAAATACAGAAATGGGTTTTCTTAGGACTAGCTCAAAAGTAAAAGTAGCTTGAGTATATATTTATCCCAAGTATGCCTCCAAATCAAAGTTGGGGAGGTAGACAGTCTCATGATCCTGTCATTTGCAAAAAATATTAAAATTATTGGTAAAAATAATAGATTTTAAGTTAAAAATGGCAGGTTGACAATACTCATGTATTGTTTGCCTGTATGCTCCCCATTCTCAACTAGGACAGAAAATTCATGAAAATATGTTTCACGTTTTCTTTTCTTTTTCTTACTCACCACTATACTAATGAGGATATCTCTCACTTTTAATTTTTACATATTTTAGATTATTCTGATTTTTTCTTCTAGAAACTGTTCATAGCCTTCATCCAGTTGTTTACATTTTCTGTATTAATTTATAATTTTTAAATATATTTTAGATACAAATTCCTCATTGGTTCTATCCATTATAAATATTTTGTCCCAACCTATGGTTTGGTATATTTTGCTAAAGTAAAAAGTTAAACATACTAGGCAAGTGCATCTATAATTAATTTCATAATTTTTTTCTGTGTGTCTTGATTAGGTAATTCCTTGTTACTGGATGCCGTAAGATATTTTCCCATATTTTCTTTAAAAAGTTTTAAAATGTGACTTTCACAGTTAGGTTTTAAGTCATCTATCTTTATATTACAAAGACATAATCTTATCTTTTTACTAAATGGGTAGACAATTTCCCCACACGTTTTGTGCAGCTCATTCCTCTCCCAACAATTAGTACGTCACCTGTCATTTTCTAAGCTCCTATGTGTACAAAGAGTCTGTGTTCTACATCACAATCGTTGTTTTTTTTGTCTTTTCTTGCATTAATGCCGCATTGTTTAATTATGGCAAGTCTTGGTAAATCAGCTCTTATTTTTCAAAGTTTTTGCTATTGTCTTCAATTTTTTTTTTTTTTGCTTCATGTATATTAAATGATCTGCTGCTCACATTAAAAATCTATTTGGAAATTTAATTAGAGTCATCTAATTCTAAATTTTAAATTATATGTGGATATAGGTAATATATGCATATTCTTATCATATTGATTCTTCCGACCTAGTTATGATAGCTCTCAGTTTACTCAAGCCTTTCTATGATTTACAATGGGGTATTATATTTTTCTATAAGAAGTTTTTGCACATCTGCCATTGTGTTTATTTATAGGTACCTTATATTTATTTTACATGTATCTTTTAAAGTTTATGTTTTACAAATATTTATTTTTGCCTTCTAGAAACACATTTACCCTTTATGTAATTTTGAATATTAATTTTATATTCACATGACTTTGATGAAATTTCTAATTGATTTTGATAGTTTTATAACAAAAACATCAGAATATTTTAATGTAGGTAATAAAATTATTTGCAAGTATAGTACCTCATTACACACAAATGATAATACCATTCATTTGGGGATTGATGAGGAATTCATTTATGGTTAAGCAAATTAATGTTAGGATAATTTTATTGTTAATTAGGTTTTTGTTAGCTACCTTATACTAGAAGCTCTGTTTGCCTATCGTCAGTGATTCTCTGATAATCAAAGGAATATCAGAATTCCTGGAGATCTTATTAAGAGGGATTACTGGGAAAAAAAGAGATTGCTGGGCCTATTCCCAGAGTTTCTGATTTAGTAGGTTTGGGGGAACTCCCCAATTTGCATTTCTAACAAGTTTCTGGGTGATGCTAATGCTGCTAGTGAGATGACCAATGCCACTGTTGCATGTTACACTTAAACTTCTGTCCCTATCATTTGTCATACACTATGTGGGATGGTTTTTATTTGTTTCTAGTCGTACTTACGCCAGTTTTATTTGGCATCTGTTTCCTTATTCTCAAGGAGATAATCAGAGTGAATAAGAGGTTCACTTCATGCCTGTATCAAAGTATTGTCATTTGTTGATGCCTATCTAATGGTGGCAAACAGTTTTATGAATATTTGCATATGTTTTAGAGATTTGTTTCTTTTTTTATATCTAGTTATTCTTTTTCATAGTGTATTTCTTCAAATATTTTAATATGCAAACTTTAAAACATAAGAATCGGAAGAACATCTATCTACTGACCACCTATAGTCTACTAAAACCATTTTATTCTATCTGATCCATATCTATCTAGCCATTCTTTTATGTATCTGTACATCATATTTTTGTTGTATTTATATCCTCTTTTTCCTTATAACTTTCAGTCTTTTTTCTCTATAATTGCTTTAGCCATATTTAGTTTAGAATCTCTATCAGATTTTTTTATTTTCTGTCCTTATTGGGAATACACATATCCTGCTAGCTGTGGATGCTATCTCCATGGTATGTAGTATATTGTTTCCTTTTATTTGATAATTGCACTGTAAACTCATTTTCATTCTTAAGGGACTAATCTGAAGCTTAAGTTGAAAGAATTCCTATCAGGAAATTTGTGTGTGTTTGTGCATTCTTGTTCCATGACGCTCAGGGGTACGAATGTTACAAAAATAACTTTTTTTTTGAGACAGAGTCTCACTATGTCACCCTCAATAGAGTGCTGTGGTGTCACAGCTCATAGCAACCTCAAACTCTTGGGCTTATGCAAGCAATTTTCTTGCCTCAATCTCCTGAGTAGCTGGGGCTACAGGTGCCTGCCACAATGCCTGGCTATTTTTTGGTTGTATTGTTGTTTGGCAGGCCCAGGCTGGGTTTGAACCTGCCAGTTCCAGTGTATGTGGCTAGTGCCCTAGCCTCTGAGCTACAGGTGCTGAGCCTCCAAGAACAATTTTTATTTTAATTTTTCTTTCAAATCAGAAAACAGTTAGTACAAGCCCCAAACAGAGATTTTTATTGTTTTTTTTAGCCACCGAAAATTAAGGCTACAAGTAATTTTCTTGTATTCTGTCTATGCCAGTTGACTTTTCTATTCTTTTCTTTTTTTAATTTTAGGGTAATGTGAGGGTACGAACAACTAGGTTTCAATGTCTAAATTTGTTGGGTAGAGTCCTTCTTGTAGTTGTGTCTCACACCCAAGAGGTGTGCCATAAACCCTTACATTGTGCCCATTAAGTGGGAGTACACACATCACTCTCCCTCCTCCCCTCTCTCCCTTTTTCTCCCTCCCCCAAGCTTAAATTTAATTGAGTTTTTCTCTTATGTGGGCATGTATTAGATCATCTACTGGCTTCATATCAGTATCAAGTACATTGGATACTTGCTTTTCCATTCTTGTAATACTTTACTAAGAAGAATGCATTTTAACTCCATCCAGGTTAATATAAAAGATGTAAAGTCTCCAGCTTTTTTATGGCTGAATAGTATTCCATGGTATACAAATACCTCAGTTTGTTAATCCATTCCAGGATTGGTGGACATTTGAGTTTTTTCCACATATTGGTAATGGTAAATTCAGTTGCAAAAAATAATGTAATATATTCAAAAAAATTTTTATATACAAAGAAATAATTATATTCAACTTTGATATGAAGACAATTAATGACACAATGGGGCATGGGGGAAGGAGAGACCAGACAGAGAAGGAGGGAGGGGGTGAGAGAAAGAAAAATGAGAAAAAAAGAAAAGAAAAGAAAATAGTGACTAATTCTCCCATAAATTGGATTTAATTTTGACCAAAGTACATTACTTAAACATTCATTTTTAATTCAACTCATTAATATGTTGTTTAGGATATTGCATCCTCATTTATAAGTGAACTATGTTTATAATTTCCCATTTATAGTATATTTTCTCCAATTTTAATATCAGTTGTATACAGATTAAGTAGAATAATTTTGAAGTATTACTTCTTTTTCTATTGTCTATCAGATTTGGCATGAGCTGTTTTTTGAAATTATCTTTTACTTTTATTTATAAATATTATTTGTCTATTTTTTGAGACTTTGGGAAAAAAATAAGAAGTTAACTGATGACTCCATACTGAACCTCAGAGTCAAAGCATTCTATAATAGACAATGTGAATGTTACTTTCTTTACATTATTATTATTATTATTGCTTAATATTTTGATGCAGCAGTCATCTGATTTCTTTTCTGAATGTATTTATCTTCGTTCATACTATACACAGTTTTTGTTTACAGTCCTTATCTTAAACATTATTATTGTTATTTAAAAAAAAAAGCACACAGTGGTCCTCACTTGTGGTGGGAATTAGTAGGATATTATGTCATGTCTTTTCTGTATTTGGGTTCCCTCACTTTATGCCACATAATGGTAAATGAATTTGCTTAACTGTAATTATTCCTTCTATAAGATATTGTAATTATTCAGGTAAATTCTGCTGTCTATGGAGAATCCACGGTATTTTTTTCTTGCTTCTGTTTTTTTTTTTTTCCAAGGGAATATTATTTGTTTATTGGTTAGGGACAGTCTATTTGTACCCTGGATTACATTAAAAAGCTCTTCTCAACCTGTGGATCATGACCCACAGGAATTGTATTAAAAGGCTGCAGCATCAAGAGAATTGAGAACCACTTCATTAAAACATTCTGGTGATATGTTCTGCTGATAAAAATGTACAAAATTACTTTTACTATATTCAGACAACTTTGTAAATTAACAATGCCTAGAATTGTCACTAATGTTTAGCACTAAATTTTAACCAGTGAGTCCAGGCTTAATTTCTCCATGATTTGATAAATTATCATTGTTTTTTTTTTGTTTGCTTGTTTTTTGTTTTAGTTTGGATTTTTTTCAGATAGATAAAAAAAAAAGAAAAAAAATAATGTAATTTAAAATGTCCTTGTGATGAAAAGATTTTTGTTTTTCTGGATAGATGACTACTAATGGGATTATGGAATCAAATGGGAGGTCTACTTCAAGTTCTTTAAGAATTCTACATCCGAGTCTGTAGGCAGCTTTCTGCAGATGCTCCTGTCCAGAAGGAGAGTTAAAGGACAGAAATTTAGCGAGAAAGCCAACGGTTTGGAGCTGAGCCAAGAGACAAGGTCGAGGAACGCACATCAACCCTGCTGGCACAACCTGTGACCCCAAGGATACAAATAAAAGGTACAGAGCACATCACCAAGCGGACGGGAGTTCCCTCCCCCAAGAGAACAGCTCTCAGTATATGCCATACCTCCATACAAACAAGTGAGCAAAGTTCAGATGTCCTCCCACTCTACCCCACGGGAGAGACCCTCCAAAAACTGGACCTCCTTCCCCTGTGCCGTGGCACTCTCCTGCCAGGCATAAAGCTGTATAAATCTGTATATATTCTCTACCTGCAAATTGGAACTCCCAGCACTCCCCTCCACTCTCACCCTGAGGTCTACAGGTCTGTTCCCCATGGAGTCCAGATTCTTGAACACTTTCTTGAGGGGTGTGGACAGGGTGTGGGTTGCTGCTGGTCTGTGCTGTTCTCCCGGCTTGGGAGAAGTGAGAGAGTGAGCCGAAAAGCAGCTGGCCAAAAAGCGGCTGGCCGAAAAACGGCTGGCTGAAGTGGACCAAAGCTTTGCTAAATTTCGGCCACACCTGGCCCTCAGGGGATGACAACTGAGACAAAGGACTGAAGCTGACAGACTAAGTCAGGACTATTAGCAGCCCAGTGTCTCCTCCACAGGGCAAAAATTCTGCAAACTTGTTCTGTTCTATCAGCTTTTTCATCTACTTTACATCAATCAGGGACAGGGCTGGAACTGAGTGAATCGCCCCAGCCCCCATCAAGTACCCAGGTTGTTAGGCCTCACATCACCCCCTGCCAACACTGACATAACTGGTGGACTCGCTGAGGAGCCACAGAGCCCCGTGCGACCTAGGCAGGTGCAAACCTCTAGAGCATCTGCTCATTGGAGGGAACAGCACCACAGCCCTGCAGGGTTACCAGAGACTGGGTGCGACTGAGGGGCAAGGCAGGGAAAGAGGCATCAACCTTCCCAGGCTAATTTACTGGCTTGGGGAGGCCCTCCTGAGCTCACAGAACACTGGAGTGAGTTATACTAAAGCTGCCAGGAGACTTCAGCTGTCTAGTCACCAGAGACTTTTCAACTCTTTGATTTGAGGTTGATACTGGCTGGGACAACTGATTGGCACCTCTTTAACTGGGCCAATCACCCGAGGACTTTCCAACGTTGTACACTGGGTGCGTGGTAGTGGGAAGGTTTGATTTGCCTTTCCAAGTGTTGTGGAATTGTTGTGGGAGAATACTCACAGAGGGGCTGCTTTGCTTAACCTGGCCCTCAGGAGATGAAAGCTGAGACAAAGGGCTGGAACTCACAGACAGAGTAAAACCCATTTGCAGCCTCAGTCTGATCAGGGAAAATAGCCTTGACAGAAATAAATTCTGTGAACTTGTTCTGTTCCAGCAGCAACATCAATCAGGGAC
>CAUYON010015347.1:0-11714 GCA_963573935.1 Arctocebus calabarensis
GTGAAACTTATTAAAGGTAGAGTATCAATGTCTTTATATAGTGATCAAGAAAATGCCATGAAGGCTATCTCTAACAGTACAATCAAAATATTTCTGATTGTATATGAAGCACATTGTGCCCTATGATTGCACCAATGTACATAATTATGATTCAATAAAATTATTTTAAAAAAAAGAAACTGATATACAGTTTTCCGAAGTCGCTGTACTATTTTTGCACTCCCACCAGCAACGTGTGAGAATGCTAGTTATTCCACATTCTGATTAACACTTGGCATTTTCAGGTTTTGTTTTATGTATTCTAGTAGGTGTTTAGCACTATCTCAATGCCTGTTCATTTCACTAAACAAGTATTTGTAAGTACTGTATAATCTATGAAAAAGAAATTCACCTTCTAGCTCCAAAATTTCTGTTCAAACATTTTTTGAGTTTCATATATTTACATTTATAAGAGAATAAACACAAAAATCTCTAAAGGAGATCCTCTCAATGCTCCTCAAAATGTAAGTCTGAGTAGGAATTTAAATTCATCTCACTTCCCTCTGATATAGTTTGCAAAAATAAATATTTTAAGATACTTAACTGGCTCAGCACAAACACTGAAGAATCAGAGTAGACTAAATGTGTCTATACTCTGCAGACTATAGACTAAACATGTAGCCCAATCAGGATACATTAGCGGGATATCAGCCCTGGCTGACAGAACATACCTAAATCTCCAAAAATATGTATGTACTTTGAATCATAAATTTCATATTAATAGTTTATTATCAAAAACTAGTTAAGCAACATAAAGATATGTATTTATACACACATGCATACCAAAACATGCTTACATTCCTCATAGTATTGTTCATGATAGAAGAACGTTGAACATAATCTAACTGTCTACCAATATGGAATTGTTGGAATAAAATATAATATGCCCATACAATGGAGTATCATATGGTCATTTAAAATGACATTTCAAGGAATGCATGGTGGCTCACACCTGTAATCCTTGCTTGAGATCAGTAATTTGAGACTAGCCTGAGCAAGAGTGAGTTAGTTGGGCCTTGTGGTGGGCACCTATGTCCAAGTTGCTTGGGAGGCTGAGGCAAGAGAATCACTTGAACTCAAGAAAAAAAAATTTTTTGAGACAGAATCTCACTCTGTCACCCTACGTAGAGTGCTGTGGTATCACAGCTCACAGCAACCTTAAACTCTTGAGCTTGAGCAATCCACCTGCCTCAGCCTCCCAGAGTGCTAGGATTACAGGCGTGAGCCATGAGCCCAAGAGTTTGTGGTTGCAGTGAGCTGTAATGCCATGGCATTCCACCAAGGGCAACACAGTGAGACTCTGTCTCAAAAAATAATTAATTAATTAATTAAAATGACATTTCAAGTATAGGTCTATTGATATGAAAAAAGTATTTATGATGAATCAATCACTAAGAGAAAATGGCAGATCATAAGAAATATTGCATGTTCCTATACGTTTTAGAACTTGTGCATATGATTTTGTTTGAAAATATTTATGCAAAGAGTAGTAAGTATAATAATTTTTATTTTTGATTTTCTGAAATGAATATTATTTTAGCAATCAAGAGGCAAGAAGAAAAAAAATAAGCATTCCAGAGAAATTAAACTTCATAGTTAATTATTAATGGTGATGGATGAATCACCAAGAAAAAGTTAAAATGTGTTTGGTATACTTATTAAAGAATGCAGATTTATATAAAATATTAAACTATTATGTTTAATTAAGCAAGTTTCCTTTGTACAGAGAAAATCTCATTCCTCAGCGACACCAGATGAAGGATAGAGGGTGTATTTTGAGTACGTTTGCATATGTGTGCCATGAATGTGTGTTTGACCGTCTTGTTTCTACAAAGTAAACCTGGGACTGCCTAGGCTTTTTCACTTAGTCATAGGAAATTTCTGAACTAAAAGGCAATGTTCTGATTCATCCCAAGGCTGGCACCAAAATTGCTAAAATATTTTGATTCTTATTCTGCTACAAGCATTGAGTTCACAGAGGAACTCACGCTTCAACAGTTTCCCTCAGCTTAGGTTCAGAGAGACCTACTTTCGCATTACCTAGCTGCAGAAACCATACAAACCTTTTAGGCATATAGCACGTGTCCCAGAGACATGCTATTTCACAACAGAAATTTCAGACTTCAAACTGCGGCCTTCATAGCTCATATGACTGTGTAGATTGCTTTTCACTTAAAACTAGAAGCATGATGCCCAGAGGACTTTCTCTTCTTTTAATAGTCTCAGCCTTACTGGCAGCCAGAGCCCAGAACAATGAGCATTTTCCTAAACAGAAAGTATTTTCCAAGTCATTCAAAAGCACTGTTCTTTTCAAAACAATCTCAAGGCAGGTCACATCAACCTGATGTACCATGAAGACTCTAGTGATTTAGAAAACATGGACTAAGGTGTCAATCACAAAGGAAACACCACCCACAATGGGCAACAGAGAAGAAGCAAAAGGGATAGCCTATTCAAAGACCATCCTGGTTCCCTCTATCTACCCCACTGAAGGCTCTTCCTGCTGCTTCCTGGCACTTCATTAATGAATAGAAGCAGCAGTAAATTCCACAAAGATTTTGAAGATATTTTTATTTTAATCTAGGGGCACAAAGGGAGGGGTCTCTTTGTGAGTTATTAAAATACAGAGACAAAAAATAAATAAATAAAATAAAATACAGAGACAAAAATCAAAAAGGCATAGCAAAAGTTGTTATATTCCCTTGGAAATGCTGATGGAAACCAAATCAGCTTCTAGCTCTTTCAGAACAAATGAAACTAATGTTTTGTTTTTCCATTGTACCCTTGATCACCAAAAGCAAAAGTATTCATGTTATTTTTTGAAATAAAATGACAGCTAGAGTAAGGAATGCTAACAGGTGTATGTGATTGGCTTTGAGATGAATATGGTAGAACTTATGACAATAAAAACCCATACAATGTCATTTTTCAAACTTACCCAAATTCTTCAAATATTTCAATCCTATTTCATAGTAACATTTGTATTATTATGACATTTAAATATATATATATATATATAAGTTAATTTTAACTTCATGACAACTACCAGATAAATATTACTGCCCCTATGTCAAAGAAAAGAAAACTAAAGCATGTGGAAATTAATTAGTTTTTCCCGAGATCACACATATGTAACAACTATTAACACTTTGATGTATTTGCTTTAAATCTTTGGTTCTTTTTAGAGATAAAATATTGCACGCAAAGTTGAAGTCCTTGTTTTATTCCTCACTGATTTAATTCTTCCCTATACCCCCAAGAAGAAATTACTGTCCTAAAGATGGTATGAACTCTTCTGTTACATGTTTTGTACTTACACACAATGTATCCATAAACAATACATAATATTGTTTCATGTAAATCTGTTTTGTTTTCACTTTGTGTTTTTGTATACAGCCATTTAAAATCTTGTAAATTCAGTACATTCATGTAACTGCATTCTAGTATTCTCTTAAGTGAATATGCCATCATTTAATTATTCATTCTCCTAAAAACAGATATTTAGGATGATTCAAAGTTTTCAATATTAAAAATGAAGCCACTGAGCTGACTTCCAGTTTCCAGTTCAGCATGTCAGAAGCTTAGAAGTCATTAACTTTATCCTAACAAGTCAGAAACTAAACAAGTTGGAAGTCAAAAACTCTTCTGACATATCAGAGAAGTGAGGTCACAAAACCAAATGCTGCTCTGGAGAGACAGGTGACAACAGAGAACCACAACTTACTCAAGCAGAAACTTCCATGGGAACCAGTACCCAGTAGGAAAACCTAAATTATAATTGATCCTTTGCTGGAGGCTCAGAGTAGATAAGTGTCTGAGTTAAAACCTTCAGGATGGGCCAGTCTTGGAGTGAGGGGTGGGCGCTGCCCCCACTTATGTGAGTTTAACCTCCAGTAGCCCTATGAAGTTCTCAGAGTAGAGAGAAAGAATATCCCCTTGTATTCCCAGCCCTGAGAGGAGAACAATTTTGAAATACACTAAAACATTCTGTGCTTCTGAACAAGACTCACCCCCAGGAGAAACTATTTTACCAGATCCTACCTTACTATAGTTTCATCAGAGCCTAACCAACATGGAAAAAACAAACTATCCAGCTCCAGCCTGCTCTAGCCTTCTAAGCAGAGAAAGGGAAATACCCAACCTCAGCCCATTCTGGCTACCCTCACCTGTTTCTGCCTGAGACAGAACGTGGAGAATGGATGAAGAAGCACGAGTGAAGTTCACAGACCAAGGACACAGGCTCACTAAAAGAGTGAGACCTAGTAATAGGACTATCGAACACTTTCCCCGCCACAAACACACGTACATACCCCTTACCACCACATCATTAAAGTCTCAATGTCGTCAGCTCCTTTTACCAGATCCGTCACATCCAGCTTTCAACAAAAAATACAAGGTACTGGCTCAGCACCCGTAGCACAGTGGTTACCCAAGGCTGGTGGGTTTGAGCCTGGACTGGGGCCAGCTAAACAACAATAACAACTGCAACAAGAAAATAGCCGGGCATTGCAGTGGGTGCCTGTAGTCCCAGTCACTTGGGAGGCTGAAGCAAGAGAATCACTTAAGCCCAAGGGTTTGAGTTTGCTGTGAGCTGTGATGCCACAGCACTATACTGGTGGCATAATGAGACTCTGTCTCCAAAAACAAACAAACAAACAAAAAATGCAAGGCATACTAAAAGGCAAAAACTACAATCGGAAGAGACGGAACAGCATCAGAGTCAGACTCATGGCATGAATCTAAAACAACTATGACGAATATGCTAAAGGCTATAATGGAAAAACCAGACAACAAGAGAGAACAGATGTAGTGTGGGAACAGTGTTAATGTAAGCAGAGAGATGTGAATTCTGAAACATAATTACAAAGAAATGCTAGAGATCAAAAACACTGAAAAAATGAAGAATGCCTTTGAAAGGCTGAGGAAAGAATTTCTGAGTCTGAAGATATCTCAGTAGAAACTGAAAACAGAAAAAGACCCCAAAACAAAAAAAAAAAACAAAAGGGAATGATTATTCAAGAACTGTGGGGCAACTAGAAAAGGTGTAACACACACATAATGGGAAAACCGGAATAAGAAAGAGAGAAAGAAACAGGCAACATCTGGAACAACAGTGACAGATAATTTCCCCAAATTAATGTCAGATACCAAACCACAGATCCAAGAAACTCAGGGAACACCAGGAAGGATAAATGCCAAAAACTACGAAAATCATACTCAAAAGCAGAAAACCAAAGATAAAGTAAAAAATCTTGAAGAAACACTTATACACTGTTGGTGGGACTCCAAATTAGTATAACCTTGATGAAAAACAGTAGGAAATATCTCAAAAATTAAAGTAAACCTAAAGAAGTCATTTTATCAAAAGACACCTGCACGCAAATGTTTATTATAGTACAATTCACAATTGCAAAGATGTAGAATGAACACAAGTGCCCACCAATTCTGAGTGGATTAACAAAATGTGGTGTATGTATACTGTGGAATACTACTAAGCCATGAAGAAGGATGAATTAAGGCTTTTTGCCACAATTTGGATGGCAATGGAGACCATTATCTTAAATGAAGTACCTAAAGAGTGGAAAAACAAATACACATGTACTCACTATTAAGTTGACACTATCTAATGAGCACACATGTGCACAGAGGAAAGTAAAACTCAAAGAAAATCAAGCAGGGGAGAGGATAGAGAAGAGATGGTCCAGTGAACATCATCTGGGTGATAGGAACACTTACAACCCTATTCAAGCATAATAAGGTTGATGTATGTAACCAAAAACATTTATTCGTACTCTGTAATATTTTGAAATTAGAAAAAAAAAAAAAAGAAAAAATCTTGAAAATAGGGAAAAACACCTTACCTATAGAGCAGCAAAACTAAGAATTACATATGACTTCTCAGAAATCATACAGGCAAAAAAAAAAAAAATTAAGGATGTAAAAGTATTGAGAGGAAAAGAACCACCAACACAGATCTTGCAAAATTGTCCTTCACAAGTATTAGAGACTTTGGGAGGCTAAGAAAGGAGGATCACTTGATGCCAAGAATTCCAGACAGCTAGAGCAACAGTGAAATCCAGTCTCTACAAAAAAGAGAAAAATCAGGTGGATGTGGTGGTGTGTGCCTGTAGTGCCAGCTACTGGGAAGGCTGGCCTAGGAGTTTCTGCTTGCTGTGAGTTATGATGATGCCACTGCACGCTAGCTCAAGTGACAGAGCAAGACCCTGTCTCAAAAAAAAAAGGGAAAGAGAAACAAAGGCTCTCTCAGACAAACTGGGGGAATGTATTGCCAGTAGATCCGACTTGCAAGAAATGTTAAAAGAAGTTCCTTAGAGAGAAAGAAAATAATACAGACCAGAAACTCAAGAGTTGCAAAAAGAAAAGAAAAGGATTAGAGAGGGGATAAGTGAAGGTTAAAAAAAAGAACTTTTATTTTTCTTATTCTTAGTTGATCTCAAAGACAACATTTGGTCCAAAATAAGAGCAAAAATTTATTTGATGACTGATTATAATTTATGTATAAGAGAAATAAATGACTGTAAGGGGCTGGAGGGAATGATAGAAGTGGTAGGAGGGAAGAATTAGTAATACTTGCTTATTTCAAGATGCTTGCAGTACATGTGAAGCAATTAGTATTATGTGAAAGTGGATTTGGATTAGCTATAAATGTTTAAGTGTTTATTGCATACTCTAAACTACAGCAACCACTAAAAAAAGTAAGCAACAATAGCAATGTCAATCTCATAGATGCTGTGAATACCAATTGCCAAGTGCTTTAGAAATTCTAAGATAATACATTTGAGAATCACATTACCTAACAGGTCCAATAGAAATTTTTTATTTAAAAAAACAGCAAAATTGGCTTGGCACCTGTGGCTCAACGGGCTAAGGCACCAGCCACGTACACCTGAGCTGGCGGGTTCGAATCCAGCCTGGGCCCGCCAAACAACAATAACGGCTGCAACCAAAAAAAAAAAAAAAAGGCCGGGCATTGTGGCAGGCGCCTGTAGTCCCAGCTGCTTGGGAGGCAGAGGCAGGAGACTCGCTTGAGCCCAGGAATTGGAGGTTGCTGTGAGCTGTGATGCCACTGCACTCTATCCAGGGTGACAGCTTGAGGCTCTGTCTCAAAAAAAAAAAAAAAACAGCAAAACTAAAAAAGTCCCTGTAAATATTCTTGCCCTTGTCTCCCTGGTTACATGTGGATGGAATTGTTGAGTCACCTGTCTTCAGAGACATCTTTCTCTCTGGTAATCACTACCACAGTATTCCCCAAAGTGGCTGGACCAATTTGTATTCCCACCAGTGGGTCTTGGTATAGTTTTCCCATCCTCATTGATACTTCTCACCATCAAACTGTTAAATGTGAGGTTTGAAATGACATAGCATTTTAATTTTCCTTCTCCTAATCATTGATGTGGTTGATTATTTTTCATATGTTTGTTATCCTAAACTTTCTCTTCTATGAATCGCCTGTTTCTATTTTTGCTCACTTTTTCTATTGCTTTGTTTGTCTTTTCCTTAATGATGTGTAAGGGTCCTTTACATAGTATATATCCTAGAATGGGATATATACTATATATACTTTATATAGTATAGTATGTAAAGTATACTATATATACTTTATATAGTGTAGTATGTAAAGTATATACTTTACATAGTATAGTATGTAAAGTATACGTCTCAGAAACCATACAGGCAAAAAAAAAAAAAATTAAGGCTGTAAAAGTATTGAGAGGAAAAGAACCACCAACACAGATCCTGCAAAATTATCCTTCAAAAGTAGAAGAGACTTTGGGAGGCCGAGAAAGGAGGATCACTTGATGCCAAGCATTCCAGACAGCTTGAGCAACAGTGAAATCCAGTCTCTACAAAAAAGAGAAAAATCAGGTGGATGTGGTGGTGTGTCAGTTCTATGTGTTATAAATATCTTCTCTCACTTTTTGGGACTCATCTTTTCTCTTATTTATGGGGCATGTTAAATTTTTATAATATACATTACCCTTCTAAGCAGAAGAAAGTTACTTGCAAGTGCTTGGTATATAAACCAGGCCCTTGAACTACCCTTCCCTGTGTTTACCAACTATGTTGTTACTAAATTTCTTTTCTTTAATATGTAGTAAATGTACACAGCACAAAATTCAAAATAAACAAAATAATAAACAGTAAATCTTTCTCCTTCCTCTGTTCCCTAGACACTCAGGTCCTCTTTTTTTGAATTTTTGAAAATAAAATATTTATATCTGTAAATATTTGTATATTTTTATACAAAAAACGGCAATGTACTACCCATTCTATTCCTCAAAATGTTCCCATAAAATAACATCTTAGAAATACATATATATGTCTACTAGAGATAATCTAGATTGTCGGTACAGGACATACAGGGTGGATTCCTTCTTTTTTACACCTGTCTAGAATTTCATGTCCCCTGGGGGAAACTGTATCCTAGTGAGTAAGAATTCATCAACTCTGGACCTGATAGTTCCTTTATTTATTAGAAACAAGTTAGTTGCCTTCTCTACATCTCAATTTCTCCTTTATAAATGAAAATAATAATATGATGTAGTTCCTACCTCATAGATACGTTGTTGTGGTAGTTAAATTAGATTTCCTATATGTAAAGAGTTTAGTATAGTACTTGGCACATGTACTATAAACACTCAAAAAAAACGTAGCTCTTATTATTCTCACAAACCAATATTCTATTAAAGGATATTTGAGTTGCTTCCAAATGTTTCTATTATAAACAAGGCTATTATAAATATCTTTATGTACATTCATTTTATACACTTATGAGTTCAATTAGTATCGATACACAGGAAATATTCAGCAAGATCAAAGGTTATATGAATTTCTTATTTGGATAGATAATCCAGTTACCCACCAAGGAATTTGCATCAATTGCTCCTACCAGTAAGGTATGAGTATGTTTCCATTAGTCTTGCTAACCATGTACTACCAAACTTTTCATCCTTGCCAACTTATATATAGTGGAAAAGATGGTAAATTATTATTTTGTGGTTGTCTTTCTATTATTATGGATATAGTATCTTTATCTGAGTCATTTTTATTTCCTTTTTGGTGAAAGCACCTCCTTTCTATTTGTTAGTCCATATATTTTTGTTAATTGATTTATAGCCTGTTTATGTATTTTTAAATGTATCACTTTTCATAATATATTTGTAATGTTTTTCTATGTTTATATTATTTTTTAATTTTGTTTCTTTAATTTTCATGAAATTAAATTTAAATAAAATCATTTTTATTTAGGGCCTTATGTCATTTGTAGAAAGGCTTTCTAAATAGCAAGGTTTTAAAACCATCTCTCATGACTCCTTCTGGTATTTCAGTATTTATGGTGTTCACCCATCAGGATTTATTTAGGGGGAAATAGGGATCATTCATGCTTATTTCTAGAAGCTATCTGGTTTGCCTTTAATAATTTACTGAATAAAATATTTTTTCACCATCAATTTGAAATATCACTTTTATATTAAAATCCCAAGTGTATCTGAATCTATTTCATAGCTTTCTGTTCTTTCTATTTCTTTACTAGTACCACACTTTTACTTAACGTAGCTTTAGTGCTCAGGATATACATACAGTATTAATACGTGCTCTGCAAATCCTCCCTAAATTTTCTCTCTTTTTTTCTTAGAATTTTCTAAGTCATTGCTCCATGATCATTTTTCTCTATAAATTTTGGAGTCAAATTGTCTAATTAAAAAAAACTCTGTTGGCATTTTAGCTTCAATTTATGGATTAACTTCAGGAGAAATGTCAGTTTGGCAATATTAAGACTTCCTATCCAAGAACATGATCTTCCTTACCATTTGTGCAAGTGTTCTTTGTGTTCCTTTAACTCATTTATGTAGATCTTGTAAACTTTTGTTAATTTTATTCCTCGTTATTTCACCTTTTATCACTATCATAAATGGGAATTTTCTTCTTTTCAGCTTCTGATTGCTGTGTGTTCCTTGTTTTTGGAGTTTCAATTACTTACCTCCAGATATGACCTCCATGAACATTTCTTACCCCCATGATCCATTGGAATCATCACTAATAGACACTAACCAAAAACACAACAAATAATGCTATGAGTCTTAGCATACTGGAGGCCAAGACAGGAGGATCGCTTGAGGTCAGGTGTTTGAGACCAGTCTGAGTAAGAGCAAGACCTTGTCTCTGCCAAAAATAGAAAAACTAGGCTGGTGGGGTGGATCGGAGGTTTGATGGTCACAAGAGTAACATGGATCTCCTATTTATTAATATATTTTAGGGACTTAAAACATAGGTAAATTCAAGTCAAAGAATGTTTTCTTCAAAATCACCAATGGTTTCAGGGCCTCATGTCTTTCAATAGTGTAATATTTATTTATTTATATCTCAATTTACCATACTATGATGTGAAATGAAAAGCTACCTGACCCTAGACAACTTTAACATGATATCTGGATAAGTTTCATAGTTTCAGATATACTGAGTATGGTGGACCCACACTAACATGACCCTCAGTGAGTTATGCATGCCTTTGCAAAATCCACTTTAGCGTGTAGGAAACTGACTTCTTAGCCAATAGAATATGCCAAAGGCAGTGGGAAAATCACTTTCTTGATTAGTTTACATTATACAGGAAAAGCAGAGACATATTCATTCCTATGATTATATTACATTATATAAAACTCCATCCTAGCAGACCAGAGGGAGAGATTCTCCTGATACCCTTGAGAAAGGAAACTGCTATGTTGTAAGAGGGCCACCCGTCAAGCACTAAGCCTCTAAAAGCTGAGCATTGCTCTGCCTAACTGCCTGCAAGAAAACAAGGACCTCAGTGCTATAACCTCAGGGACCTGAATTCTGCCAACAATCATGAGAGCTTGAAAGAGGACTCTGAGCTCCAAGAAGAAATGTGGTCCTGTTGAGTCTCTGATTGCAATGTTATAAAGCCCTGAGCAGAGGACCTAGCTAAATTGTACCTGGACTCCTAAACCAGGGAAATTGAAAGATAATAAAGGTGTGCTCTTATAAGCCTCTAAGTTTGTGTAATTTGTTATAGTAGTACTAAAAAACTAATCTAAAAAAACTAATCTAACTATACTAAGTCAAATACTGGGCCTGAACATTACAACCATGAACAATAAATATGTCTTATAGTTTAGTAAATTTCTAAACAGAAGTTAGTGCTGAGAGAAATATCAGTACAATATACTTTAATTCTCTCTCTAAATTTACAGTGTTGTGAGTAGAGAATTTCAGAATATGCCCACATACTCCAAAGCTCAAAATTTTAATATAACCCTTTGATACAACATATCTCAATATCTAACTTAAATATTATTAATCAGCATTCAGAATTTGACTAAATTGAAACCTTTTGTAAGCATTAATGTAAGAGTCCATTGCAGGGAGTAAAGCTATTTGGATCGTCGGGCCTTTTCTCACTCTTTGAAGATTCTTCAAGCAAGCATTATGTCATCCGACACAGATCTTTCTCTTTCTTCATATGATGAAGATCAGGGATCCAAATTTATCCAAAAAGCTAAAGAGGCACCATTTGTCCCCATTGGAATGGCAGGTTTTGCAGCAATTGTCGCATATGGATTATACAGATTGAAGAGCAGGGGAAATACTAAAATGTCCCTTCATCTGATCCACATGCGTGTGGCAGCCCAAGG
>CAUYON010015352.1:0-12297 GCA_963573935.1 Arctocebus calabarensis
AACTAAATATGGATCAAAAATGTTTTCACATAGTAAATGAGAAAAATCTCATGAATGTTATGTCAATCAGGTTGATAAAAATATCTCAGATTGCATGTGAAGCCTGCACACTGTACCCCATGATTGAACTAATGTACACAGGTATGATTCAATAAAAAAAATTAAAGAGATAAAAAAACAATTTAAAAACATTTGCTAAATGACAGTCCTCAACTGTGACCTTATTAAAGACAGGATTTCAAAAAGAATGTCATGAAATAATCATTAAAATCAACAAAGTTAGTTAAGTTAAACTTCAAAGATCATACTTTGGGGTATCTCTCTTCCAGTAATCACACAATTTCACTACCTATTTTTGGCATATTGCCACAGTATTCGCAATGGTTAAGATAATAATAGACTTGGGTGTCAAACCATATTAAGCATTAATCTTTGCAATTTAACATAAAAAGTTTTGAGTATTATCATGATATCTGTTTAGTCCCTGGCTGGTGGTTTTGGAGGACATGGAAATTGCTCCATACACTTTTTTCATAATCAGTCTGACAGGGCTCTTCCATCTTATAGTTGCTGCCTCATTAAAGTCACCTATTGCTATATTTCTATGAGAAATATAAAGCAAGAACTAAAAAATCATGAGAGCTATTTGAAAAGTCCAGCTTGAAAGAATTTTAGGAAACTTTTGCCCATATGTTTTTGGAAAGCCCAGATAACATGTAAAGTAGAATAATAAAATAAGCTGGAAATAGAGCCTCTTTGTGTTTCCAGGAAAAAAAAAAATGTTATGGAGATGGACAAACACCGTGTCTTGACAAACTTGGTTGAAAGCTAAATTCTGATACTTTATTAATGTTTTTATACTATGTATCTTCTTTTGGGTGTCTGACAGATCTGACTCTAGACAAAATATTTATTTTGAACATTTCCTTACATGCATGGCTTGTTACGTTAAGGATTAGGTGACAAATGTAGAGAATAAAGCAAGATTTATCAAAAATTATAGAAAATAAGTAGTTTAAAAGTGAATTCTTCTGGGTGTGATGGCTCACGTCTATAATCCTAGCACCCTGGGAGGCCGAGGCAGGTGGATTCCCTGAGCTCATGCATTTGAGACCAGCCTGAGCAAGAGTGAGACCTCGTCTCTAAACATAGCTGCGCATTGTGGCGGGTGCCTGGCCTCCCAGCTACTTGGGAGGCTGAGGCAAGAGAATCACTTGAGCCCAAGATGCAGAGGTTGCTGAGAACGATGATGCCATGGCACTCTACCAAGGGTGACAAAGTGACACTGTCTAAAAAATAAAAGTAAACACTAACATAATATGCTTTGATTCAAAGTAAAAATGTCACCTCACTTTATATATTGCTTTGACCAAAGAAGGACATAAGGGAAGGAGTAAATGATAATTCATTGTATAATAAAAGTAACAAACTTTGACAATGAAGCAATTAGTGCAAAAGCAGCTATTATCGCTATAATCTATACATTCTGTGTTCTAAAATATATGATTCACAATACTTTAGTCTCTATTTTGAGAATGGGAAATGATATACAAATCACTCTTCTGGTGTGAATGGCATTTAATTATTTCTAATAGTATTATTTCCCAGCTGAATCAAAGTAATTATTCACTGATTGTTTGAAATGGCTAATCAAGCAAACATTTTGAATTAATCTACATGTGTGAAATCATCCCATTCATCAAAATTATTAACATTATCTTTCCCTATAGAAGCGTTCTTTGGGACGTGAGGGTGTTGTTTATTTTTCAGAACTATTCTCTTAACAAGAGCATAGTGACAATATTTAAATGACATCAAAATACTTGAGTTAAAATCAGAGAAATTAGTTACCCAGGCATCAAAAAAACTGATTTCTCCTAAAAAATAGCACCTATTGAAATAATCATCTGTTATATAAAAATTATATAATTTAAGCAAAATGATAAAATGATAGCACAGTTGGGCAGTGCCTGTGGCTCAGTGGGTAGGGTACCTGCTCCATATACCCAGGATGGCAGGTTCGAACCCGGCCCTGGCTGAATTGCAACAACAAAAAAATATCTGGGCGTTGTGGCAGGCGCCTGTAGTCCCACCTTCTTGGGAGGCTGAGGCAAGAGAATTACCTAAGCCCAGGAGTTGGAGGTTACTGTGAGCTGTGACGACACAGCACTCTACCGAGGGTGACAGAATAAGACTTTGTCTGGGGGGAAAATAAGAAAGACAGCACAATTGAAAGGAACAAGGGAATAACTAAAAGCAGACACTTAAGGTGTATGGAGACTATAGTTAGAAACCGTACCAGTTTATAGTTGTCATTTTAATTTTTGCCTAAAGACACTGGGCAGGCTAGAAAGTGGGGGGCTGTGGGTAGCAGTGTCTTCAAACAAAAAGTCACCATTTTTCTGGTTTTAAGAATCAGATAATAGGAGTCTGGAAATTGTGGGGGACAGGTTGCATCCTAACTGTCTGGACACTAATCTAAATGGGATTTTTAGAGTTCATAGGGAGAACTATTCTAGTCCTCAGTATTACCATGTGTCTTGTAATCACTTGCTATTGGAGAAGACAACTATTTTCACCTCTCTCTGTTTTAGCTGATTTCCTCTAATTGGCCATCCATACTTCTAGTCAAATTGGTTATTTGGGGGTTCTCCACATCTCAGAGTCACCAGAGGCCCTATTGTTCTCTGATTTCTCCTGAGCAGATGCAGGTATCATGCTAAGTTTATAGCCAGTTGCATTTTGTATTTTTATTTGTGTTCTGGAGCTCATACAGAAAGCTTGTCACCTTGCTCTGTGGTAAATATTTTCTATTTGTTTTTGGCCCTGATATCTTAATGCCTGTCTCTCTTTATATAGGTATTCGAATCAGGTGTAACATCTATACTGACACTATCATCTCCCCTTCTAGAAAGTATATTAATGATAATTAGTAAATTCCTGGCTTTGAGCATGGTTTATAAAGCCTTAATAAAAACACTTATTAAATCCACAATGTAATTGATGTATAAATTTATTCATATACAAATGATTATCTAAGTATTTGGTTACACTACAACTTTCTTATTTATGTAACCTGAATAGAAGATAATGAGTCTACCTTATTGTTAGTTTGTTTTACTCTAGGATAAATATGCAATTTGTCCTGAAAATCTAACGTATTTCACTATGAAAGAGAACACTTTTAATAATTATAATGGGGGTAATGGATGGAAATAAACCAATAGGAACATATTACCCTTCTATTTATACTTAACTAATTCCTTTGTCTTCCCTTGTTAAAAGAAGGCAATGTATCCTTCCCACAATCACTGTGAAGGTTGCTTATCTCACGACTGGAAAGGAATTGTTTAAAATGCCTTAGTTAAGTTCGTAAGTATGGGGAATAATGATTTCTAAAGTGCAGTGAGAAGTTAAACTGATAAGACTAGGCTACATTAAATTTCAAGATTCGCATTTAATTTCAAATTTTATAAAGTTGAAGAGCAAATGTGGAAGCAGTAATATCAAAAAAAATTTAATGTCTTAGAAAAAGAATAAGAAATAGCTTCTATGAATACTATCTCTTGGCCTAATGCTGAGACACACTTAGGGAGAGCAGAGTGACAAGACTGGCAAAGACTCTGTAAGTCCCACAGTGCCATCTACTATACTGACGAGAAAATGCCGAGTGTAAGTCCCACAGTGCCATCTACTATACTGACGAGAAAATACCGAGTGGAAAATACTGACGAGAAAGTACCCTGACAGTGTCTGATCTCAATTCACTAGGATAATTCTATCAGAAATCATTGACATATGCAAAAATATTTAAGTTCCACCACATGTCTGTTCATTTTAGCTAATGAAATAGTTGCCATTGAATGTTTAATTTTTACCTCTAAGAGCAATCTTGGTAATTGTTAACAATGCATTATTTAATTAAACTCAATGAAGAACATTTCTAAAAACCAAAAATTTAAAAATAACCTTTCAGCAAGTATAATTTCAATTTGCGTACTTAATTTGATGTTAAAATCCATCCTATATTAGTGGCTAGGATCCTAAGAATTAATGTGTAGCAAGAAACTTACATGGAACATTTCTTCTAGAATTTATAGTTACAAATCACTTAAAACATTTTACCCTCTGCATTTAGATTTTCTTGGAATTTAAAATCCAAATATTAGAACACTAGGCATTTTTTCTTATTTAAAATTTTTATCTTATATTGTTTAGGTACTCTTTCTTAACATATTGTTAGTTTTTATTTTAGGTTACTTCCAGGGCATATGATATGGACAATAATTTGCTGTACTATTTTTCTTATAAGAAAAGAATAACAATATGCCCTACTAACATAATTATGTCAATATTATCATGATAACAAGTAATTATAAAAAATATATATATATGAAGAGAGAAAGTTTATAGTACTCTGCTACATTTTCCCTTTGTTCTTGTAATCAATGCAGGTCCATTAAATCTAATTTTCTGCCTCAAGAAACCCTGTTATACAGTTTACTGTGATGCCTTAGCTTTGCTCTTTGAGGCATCTTGCACATTACTAGGCAATAAACCAGTGTTTTACATGTTATTTATTCTTAATGACAAAGTCAAGCGCCCCCAAATGGGCTGCACAGTCTTAATCAGAGCATTTTGGAGTTCATCTGGGATCACCAATATAAACCCCTTTAGCCATGAAAGGCTATAATGGCCAGCCATTTTTCTTTTCATTCAGGACTGTAAAATAGATTGGGTTTTTCCAAAGCTAGAGTTTAGCACCATATTTACGGCATTTAAAAATGATATATCTCTTTCCTGAGTATGTGTTTCTGTAATTCTGCTATTTAGTATGAGACCTCTTAATTATCAGAAAAATATCTGAGAGATACACTCCCACCTGTTAGCCAGGGGACTTAATTATACTAAATTGTCTTTATTAGTATTTTCTTCCTCATGATTTTGTATATTATGGCAGAACTTGTCCTGTAATCAAAAAGCATTTCGCTTATTTGTAAGAAGTCTACAAGGGAAAGAGGCAACAATAGAATTCTCCCTTTATAATGTAAGAATTTATATCACATAAAGTTTAAATTAGCTCACCCAAGCACAATATATCTTCAATATAGTAAAATTAGAGTTTTCCTATTGTCTGTGAACAACATCTCATAATTAAAAACCAAGATCAGCAATATCAATATCAGCAATTATTCTCTACCGCACCCGTCACCACAAATACACACACATAAAATCTCATAACATATCTCCTCAAACCATGTCTATTTGTTACACATTTTTTTAAATTACCACAGAATTTAGATCTGTATAACAATTATTCATAATCTCACAGTTGATTTTAATCTGAAATCTGGAAATGTATTGGGTGCGTCCTCTGCTTTATGGCTTCTCAAAGGCTTTAATCAAGACAGTGGCTGCCTTGCAGTGATTCCAAAGCTCAGCTGGGAAAGGATTCACTCCCAAGCTCAAATGGTTGTTAGGAGATTTGATTCCGTGAAGATTGTTCAACTGAGGGCCTCAGTTCCTGGCTGCCTCTAGTCTCATCTTGATGCTGCCCCAAATCCTTGCTGTAGGTTTCTGTAGAGGTAGTTTGTGTCAAGAGTTGAAAAAGACAAGAGTTGGCTACCAAGATGAAGTTATACTCCTTTGCACTGTAATCACAAAAGTAATATCACTTTTGTTATGTTATGATTCTAAAAAGTCATTAAATCCAGTCCAAACTCAAGGGGGCCAGGAATTACAAAAGGGTGTGAATACCAGAAAGTGGAGATCACTGGGAGAGGTTTTAGATATCTGTTTATCACACTAGATAAAGAGAAGCACTTGCTAAGTGCTACCCAAATCCATTCTGCAATCTTCAGCTCACTACTCTCTTTGATTAACTGAATTTCCAGGAGCAGATATAGGATGGAGTCTAGGAAGTAAGGTGCTCCTTAAAAGGATCCATCTAATTGGAACCAAAAGGTTGTAATGGAAAACAAAATTGATTTTTGATTGTGTTCTGTTATATCCAGTACTCTCATGTGCATTGACACTTTTGATATGGTCACCTGAAGTGTGTAAGTATCAATAGTTAAATGAATGTGGGTTTTAAACTTAAACTTCCAATAAAAGTTTTGACTTCCACATAAATTCCAAAACCAGCTTAAATTAAATAAAGTAACAGCTCTTTTCCTTCACTTCTTCATTCTTATTTTCATTACTTTTTTGTTAGCATTCCTCTCTTTTTACACATGGAATGTTATTTCTAATTTGGATAATCTGATATGATACCCAAGTTATGGAAGTTATAATACTAATGCATGCTGATGTTATGAAAACAAAATTAAATGAGACAATTGCTGCAAAATGATTGGAGGAGGTGCTTTTATTGCTAGAAGAATACACCTCGGCAACTCACTGAGGTTTAAAGAAGCAAGGATAACCTGAAAAATCTACTGTTGTTTGACACAGGAAGCAGAGGTAGGAAACAGTCATATCCGCAATATACTCGGGAAAGTTGCTAAGTCTCTGAACTGGGTAGAGAAGGAAATTCCTAGATTTTCTTAAAGCTCCACTGCAGGATGCAGACTAGCTTATAAATCTGCTATTGAATACAGAAGACATGCCTCTTTTAAACATGAACATTCTCTTCTCTTAAAATTCAATAATAGCCTACAGACACATGAAAAAATGTTCATTATCCTTAATCATCAGAGAAAAGCAAATCAAAACTACTTTGAGATATCATCTAACTCCAGCAAGATTAGCCCACATCACAAAATCCCAAACTCAGAGATATGTGCGTGGATATGGAGAAAAGGGAACACTTCTACATTGCTGGTGGGAATGCAAACTAATACGTTCCTTTTGGAAAGATGTTTGGAGAAGACTTAGAGATCTAAAAATAGACCTGCCATTTGATTCTATAACTCCTCTCTTAGGTATATATCCAGAAGACTAAAAATCACATTATAACAAAGATATTTATACCAGAATGTTTATTGCAGCCCAATTCATAATTGCTAAGTCATGGAAGAAGCCCAAGGGCCCATTGACCCATGAATGGATTAATAAATTGTGGTGTATGTACACCTTGGAATATAATGCAGCCTTAAAGAAAGATGGAGCCTTTACCTCTTTCATGTTTACATGGATGGAGCTGGAACATATTCTTATAAGCAAAGTATCTCAAGAATGGAAGAAAAAGTATCCAATGTATTCAGTCCTACTATGAAACTAATTCATAGCTTTCATATGAAAGCTATAACCAAATTATAGCACAAGAATATGGATAAAGGGGCAACGGCAGGCAGGGGAGGGGAGAAGATGGGTGGAGGGAGGATTATTGGTGGAACCACACCTACAGTGCATCTTAGAAGGATACAGGTGAAAATTACTAAATGCAAAATATAAAGGTCTTCATACAATAACTAAGAAAATGCCATGAAGGCTATGTTAAACAGCTACATGAAAATATTTCAGATTATATATGAAACCAGCACATTGTACCCCATGATTGCATTAATGTATACAGCTATGATTTAATTAAAAAAAAAGATTCAATGATAGTATAGACTTCAGAAATGTAGCCTAAATTATATTTTGAACTATCTAAGCTTCAATTCCTTACAATAATAGCTTTATTAAATTTTACCCAAAATTGGATACAGAATTCTATAAGCTTGAAGCAATATGTGAAATAAGGCATTTGCCTAATACTACCTACTGCTATCATTTTCTCTATAGATAAGTGTAAAATGATGTTTGATGGTCTATTATATGCTTGTTCAATTATAAAGCATTAAAATCAGAAAGTGAAAAACTACAAAGCAGTATTTGATCACTTCATCCTGGCATGCCAACCACATTATGGTCTCATTAAAATGCAAAATACCCCAAATTGTGCCTGTTTTGTTTTTATGTTTGCTTTCAGAAAATAGACAATAAAACTAAAATCTATCTTACAGTTTACTTGAGCTTGGCTCTTCTTTTGATAGAGCCATCCTAAGTGTAAGGAAGATTTTTCAATATGTCAGATTGTTCTATTGATAACTATACTTGGAAAATACACTGTAGAGAATAAAAAGAAGAGAATTAATACTATTATCTGCTCTTAATTGTCTTCAATGAATATTTCTCAGCCTAAGTGAATATCATTAAATTACATTTCAACACAGTTATCTACAATAAAGTATTATGTCCATTTAAAATTGTAACAAAATCCACATCTTTAAATTTAATCTAATGGGCCTGTTACCTGTCCATCTATTGGCAAAAGTAAAGGAATTGATGAGATCTAGAGCTCAATCAGATCGGAAGTCATAAAACTGCCTTTCTTTTATTACTTGTCCATTAAGGAATTCAATTCAATGAGACCAAATACTTGTGGTGTGCATTGTAACTACTCCATGCTGCTGGCACTGAAGGGGAACTAATGACAAAGAGAGCTTTATAACCTCACCTCCTTGGTTTATGAGGACAAGTGAAGAATAAGAACACTAGAATAAAATATCAGAAACCATAAAGTACTTACTAAACATGATATTTATAGAAATGGCCATTGGTATTCAGAAACAATGAAAAGATCCATTGTGTAAGAATCTGAACGTTTCCATAAAGAAGATGGACTTGAGACTGGACTTTGAATCTGTGAGAAGAGTTTGAATTCCTGGGTAAGAAGGGATAGCAGTTTAGCAGAAAAAAAGTGTAGTAAGAAAATCCTGGAATGCATGGTGTGGATGGTTTGCTTAGGAACTAGCATGCAATCTATAAATCAGGACCATGGAAAAGGCGAGACTAGGGAGGAAAGTATGGGAGGGCAGGAGAAATAGTCTCAAGAACCTTAATCAAAGTGGTGGAAAACTATGATAAAGAATGCTAACTTATTAAAACACGAGTGTCACATTAAGTTTTGTGCATAGGGGGCTGTTGATTATGATAACCATCACCAAGATAGGCCACAATGATTCCAGATTACTGGTATCTATACCCTTTTGTGGTACCCTCTCATCTTGTACTACGTTTGGTTTTGTACATAGCAGAAATGATGTATGTCACTTCCAAGATTAGGTTTAAAACATACTGTAACTTCCATTTTGAACTCTTTCCTCCTTCATCTCCCTCTCTCATGATTCATTTTTGGGGACCCATGTTATAAACAGTTTTGTGGAGAAGGACATATGAAGAACTGAAGCCTCTGCCAACAGCCACATGAGTAAGCTTGCTAACAGATTTTCCCACTTCAATCAAGTCACCAGACACTATATCACCACTCAATAGCTTGACTGCAACCACTTGAGATTGCCTAAACCATAATTGCCTAGTAAAACTCCCCAGGTTTCAGGCCTGCAGAAACTATGTGACTAATAAATGTTTGTTGTTTTTAGAATGATGAATTTGGGAATTGCATGTGTTGGTTATGCAGCAATAAAAAACTACTGCAAGGGTGGATGGACTTTGTGCCATCAAATTATTCATTCATATGATACGAAGGTTGTGGGTAGCTCAGAAGAGAAAAGCTTAAGAAAGGAGAAGATTTATTTTAATAACTCACTATATAATTTTGATGCCTTTCCCCATGTAATGACCTGGGTAGATACTATTCATATTCCTCAAAGAGAAATACTATTTGTATTCCTATTTTACAGTAACTTAAATCATTTGGCAACATCCCCAAGATAACAAAGTTAATAAATGATAAGTCAAAATTCAAACCCTTACCTGTTTATGTAAACAAGTGTTGGTTAAATAAATGAGTAAATACATGGGTACACATTTTGTGGGTTGGTATAATGCCCTAGTAATACTTTTGTCTTTAAGAAAATTTGAAAAGATTCTGAATTGATCCTAAGAACTATTTTTGTGCTTTTACAGTAAAGAAAAATCAAAGAAAAATTTCCTATAAAGTGCATGGTTTGGCATTCTTCACTGGTACAGATATATTTAAAGATTTCATAGTGCAGATCTTTCCAAACTGTCTTTAAACTACCCTGTGTGGACTTTTACGTATGAGGTATTTCTAGGAAATGCTTGCTTTTGATCTTTTCTGGGTTTTTAAGCAATAAAAACCATAGAAAAACACTCCATGACTAAATGGGAAAACCTGAACTGGGATTCAGTTCAACACAGTAAAACAAACAAACAAAAAAAACTTAGTCACAAGGTTCAAGCAGGTGTGAAATAAGCGCACAAATGAAAGCAACAGCAACAAGATGAGCAGCAGTATTCAATAGCAACATCCACAAACTTTAATTTATAAAGTAAACACGCCTTAAAAACACTGAGATCAACCTTAATACTTAGTGTAAACCCCAACAGATTGTCTTTTACAAGGCAATACAGCTTAATGGTTAGGAGAACAGATGCCAGAACTACCCTGTCCTTTATGGACCATGGGACCTTGGGAGGTGATTTACCATGTATGCCTCATCTCAACAAGGAGGTGATAATGGTGCTTAACTCATATTTATTGACAAAATCAAATGTCAATACATGGGAGGTGTTTACAAGAGGAGCTAGCATAAATTTAACTGTTACTGCCTATTTACTGTTAACTAGCATTAGTTCCTATAACTTGTAAATCAGCAGATTCTGGTAATAGGTTAAAAAACGTGCAAAGTCGGGCTAGGAGAGGGAGAAAAGAGGCAGCATGTTCAGGGAAGCTCTGTGGATTTTTACCCCAAGTAATAGGAGTGCAACTGATGAGGAAGGTACAGATTTACGAGGAAAAGAATTGCTCCTAAAGGAAAGGATGGCAGGGCTACCAGTTAGAGTTTTTGAATGTCTGTCAATAATGATACTATAACACCACTGAACAAGATGACAGCTATTCTTCTTTAAATGTTATACTCAAGGTGCCTCACTTGCCTCGCTCTAGTCCTGGCCTTTTCATGTGAAAATGCAGGGAAAGCACATAGTGGATCTCTGGATGATGTGCCACTATTAGAACATCTCTGCTGTTTTCTAAGGAGATGTGGAAAACAAATCCTCCCGAGAAACCTTATATCCCTGTGTTTTCTGTTCAAGATTTTTTATTTGTCATTTTCAGCAGATAAGGGAAACATGTGGAAATTGAAAAAATGACAAGTGGTGCAAGTTGCTTACATTTTATTTTAAGAAATTGTCCCTAATTTTGCTACATTTGCTAGACATAATGATTCTAAACATATTTGCCTGGAAAAGGTGTTTAAATGCAGAGGTAACACACATAAAAACAATATTCCTGCATGAGGCAGAGTTCTCCCATTCTACCTTTTCCCATCAGATTATTAGTGAATGGGGAATATCCATTGTTGACTAAGTGATGAATGTTTAGCTTTCTAAAATATCACAAATCATTAGAGTGTAAATTCTATTTATTTATTATTTAATTTATTTAATTAAAATAAACTTAATTTTCAACTCTGAAAATTAATTAATCTTAATTTTCAACCTCTGTCAACTTACAGAGGTTCAACTTACATAACCTCTGTAAGTTGACCACCTAAGGGACTCTAACAAACTGGTCAACATAAATGAGGTATACATCCAGTTTATGAAAGCTAGGTTAGCTAAACGAGGTAGTCAATGGAGGGAGGTGGTCAACTATGGAGGTTCTTGGTGTGAGAAAGAAAGCAAAATATTTGGTGGTGTTCAAAAATTTTTATTAGGAAAATACCTTCTGAAGAACTGCCCAATTCAAAGGGACATAGAAGAAAACTCAATTGTGTACTACATTATAGTGATCAAATTAAAGAGTAGATGTGAGAGGTAGACAACCTATGAAGGAATATAAGGAGAAACTGTCTAAAATTTGAACTGTTAAGCAATAAAAATAAAATTATCTGACTTTTACCAAACCTATGTGATGCATCAAGCACTGTGTTAAGAGCTTTGTTATCTTATTCCAACTGCACAAAATCTTACAGGGTAAGTATTAATAGTATTATTCTTTTACATATGAAAAAGGTGAGACTTAGAGTTAATCATATTCTTCCAGAGGTTTATTCTTGACACAGTATATGCAGGATGCTGCCAAGGCCACTGGGACAATGCACAATTTTGCCTTCAATGGGCGGCTCCTGTGGCTCAGCGAGCAGGGCGCCAGCCCCATATACCGAAGGTGGCGGATTCAAGCCCGGCCTCGGCCGAACTGCAAAACAAAAAAAAAGCCGGGCGCTGTGGCGGGCGCCTGTAAAAAAAAAAAAAAAGAAATTAAATATGTGTTAGAAATGGGGGTGAGAGGGTGAAGGGGTCAATGAAAATTCTGAAAACTGACAAGGAAAAGTGGTGCTCAGAAGGATCAGTGTGTAAAAATGGTGGAAAGAAAGAAATCTT
>CAUYON010015354.1:0-12768 GCA_963573935.1 Arctocebus calabarensis
ATATAGTAAATGAGAAAATATCATGAATGGTATGTCAATCAGGTTGATAAAATATCTCAGATTGCATGTGAAGCCCCCACACTGTACCCCATGGTTGAACTAATGTACACAGCTATGATTCAATAAAAAAAAAAAAAAAAATACCCTTTCTTCCAAATTCTCAGGGAGAAGTATTTGAAAAATTTCTTCCTTTCCTCACTTGCCACTAGTAATATTAAACTCTTTCTCCACTGCAATCCTGGCTGTATCATTGTATTGGCTTTCCTCTGCGCAGTGGACAAAATAAACCAGGTGGGCTATTAACAAATCCTCCTGCCTAGAGGGCCAAATAGAGCTGAGAGTGGGACACAGAAATGAATGCACAAGTCCTGCCCAGGAAGGGATGAGTGCACCAATCCCCACCCCCCAACTCTTATATTCCCAGGGCACCTTGACCCAAGTGCTGACTTCTTTTTCGAACTTAGCCTGCTCTCACCTGGGTAAATAAAAGGCCACATTGCCCTCACAGAACGTGAACTCCGCTTCCTTTTCTTCTCATCTTGGAATAACCTCTCATTTTTGGTTCCAAACCTCTCACCTGTCTAATTAAAATTTTGTGCCCTTTGGCCAACATCTCCCCAATCCCTCCATCCCTAACCCCTGGGAGCCACAATTCTGCTCTGTTTCTATGAATTGGTCTTTTCTTAGATTCCCACATATGAAATCATGCATTATTTCTCTTTTTGTGCCAGGCTTATTTTACTTAACGTGATGCTTTCCAATTTCATCCACATTGTCTCAAATGCCAAGATCTCCTTATTTAACTGCTGAATTATCCCATTGTTTGTGTATCACGTTTTCTTTGTTGGTTCATCTCTTGATGGACATTTAGGTTGCTGCAACATCTTAGCTATTGGGAATAATGCTGCAGTCAACAAAAGAGTGCAGATATGATTTCAACATACTGATTTCATATCCATGGGCTACATATCCAGTTGGATTTGTTGGATCATATGATAGTTATAAATTTAATTTTAATTTGTTTGAATCTTCAGACTGTTTCTGCAAGGGCTCTTCTGACTTACATTTGCACCAATGATAAACCAGGTTCTGCTTTTCCCTACATCCTTGTCAACATTTTCATGTTTGTCTTTTTGACAAAAGCCATTCTAACGGGTAGGAGGTGAGACCTCATTGAAATATCAATTTGCATTTACCTGATGATTATCAATGTTGAGCATTTTTTTTACACAACTGTTGGCCAAGTGTATGTCTTTTTTCAAAAAGAAATGAGACCCTTATCTCATTTTAAAATCAGATTATATATTAGTTAGCTTGATTCAGTCTTTTTGGAACATATGTGTGTGTGTTCTGGGCATATCAAAACATCATGCACACCATATATAATTTTTAATTAAAACCAAAAGTAGACAATTTAGGGAATTGTGAATGTTAAATGAGTAACTACATGCAAAGCAATAGAAATGATACCTTTCATATTAAGCTATTTAAGTATTATTGGTGCTGCTATTGAATTCTCTTGCATACGATATTTCCTAATATAGATTTGTTTGCTGCAATTTAAAATATAAAATCTTAATAATTTGGTAAATTATACATCAACAAAATCACAGGGTTTGATAACATAAGAAGCAAAAGATTAATAAGAAAAATATTAGCATATGATCTTTTTTTTAAATTATCTTCTATTTTCATTCATAAATATTGGTTGTCCATCTTTTGAAACTTTGGAAAAATAAAATAAAATAAATTTAAAAAGCCAGCAATTTTCCTGGTGGTAATAAGTATGTGTAATGATTAACATAATCCAAATGGCTGTGGGAACTGAAAACTAAGCAAAAAAAATTTTTTTTAAATGACTGTTTACTTAACAAATTTATTTTAGGAGGACATTTAAAAAATAAAAAAAAGAGCAGTATCATGTGCTAATAATGGAAGGTAACTATAAAAATATGATTCAGTGAAAGTAAATCAATGTTTTTAAATTCTAGTTGTCCAAGCCTCTAATTCTGAAGTCACTTCCTTGTCATTGAAAATCAAGTAGCAAGACATCTGCTCAAGACGTTTTAGGAGAATCAAGTCGTGGAGAAGCACTTCTGCAATGGCGAGGACGAGAATTGGAGAAGGACTAGCTTTCAACTTCCAACTGCTGCTCGGATGTTACTGAGGTCTGTTCGCATCTAAAACCTGCATGGGGGTGGAAGGCGTATCACTCAACTTTCAAGCCGCCTCACTTTGAGAAATAATGATGTATTATTTGCTTTTTAAACTGAGTGTAGTAATGGTGATCTTCTCATTTTGCATTTGAAAGTAGAATGAGACTCCGAGAATCTCACTTCTTCGCACGGAGCACCTCCTTCCATCCCATCTCTTGCATTCTGCCTCGGTTCTCTGATGACTGTGTGCTTGGAGCTTCGCCTTTCCCCCGAGTATACCCCACTCTTCTCGCCCGTACTGAACTCTTCCTGAAATGCTCTCTCCTTTCTTCACTTGACTAATGCCTCTTATTCTTCACTTAAGCTTCAATGCCACTGTCTTAGAGAGCTCATCTCTTTACACGCAGGTATCCAGTTTCACATCACGTCCCTTTGAGGCACGATTATTTTTTATGATGTAAACCTAACTGCCAAACGCCCCCCACCAAGTGCACTGTAAGTTCCACGAGAGCAGGGTCCATTTTTGTCCCTGTTGGGGGGCTATGTCTTGCACATAAAGGAATGCCATTGTTATATAAGAATCATTTTAGAGACAATATATAAATATGATTAAGAATGCAGACTCTGCTGGTCAAACTGACTGGTTTGTGCGTCTACTTTACCTCTTACTAGTCGTGTGTTCTCATAAATTACTTCAGCTCTCTGTGTTTCAGTTTCCCTTTCTGTAAAGTGTGGTTAATAGCAGGACCTGATTGATAGTTATTGTGAACATTAGATGAGTTAATATTTGTAAAGTACTTAGAACAATACCTGACATTGAGTACTGTATACGCATATATTATTACAGTTACATATTATTACTAATATTCAGAGTATTGCTATAATGTCATATATGACATACATAAAGTATACATAAAAAGAAAAATATCAGCATATGTTTCTCTAATATTTTTCAGCAAATGTTTAAAGTGCAAGTCAGATTAATTTTTCAGATTAAGTTACTGAATTTAAGTAATGTTAAAACGTTTGCCTGTGAATCACACAACATAATTGGCAAAAGGAAGAGTGATTGTAGTTTATAAGTTCAAACCCATATATCTTATTCTAATTTAAATGTATAAATAGTAACTACCATAATTATTATTATTAGTCTCACATCTCATTAAATTGGTAGCGATGAGTGTTTATTTATTTGGGATCTGTGGTTCTGTAGGCATATTTATACATAAAATGCATGATGGAGATTATTACTCAGTTGAAATGAAATTAAAAAATAAAGACGGTTATATTTTAAACTAAGACTTTTGAAGTGAACATATCCAATTCTCCTACATATGTAATGAAGTAGAAGAGACTTGAAAATAAATGGCAATCACAAATTTCTTACCTTCAAATTATTATAATGTATGAGCTCTTCATTGGAAATAAAGAGCAAACAGAAAAAAAAAGACTATTTCAAAGAGAGTTAGGCTTAAAGATGAAGAGACGGCTGTAAATATTGCTAAAGGTAAAGAAAAGCTATTACGTGAGCAGCAGGAGCACACTTTTGATATATTTATAACTTCTCTCTTACAGTGACTAGTAAAAGTTTATTCCCAGTTTATTTCTAGAGCATTATTGTTGGTTTTGGATTATGAAAATATAAAAGAACACATTTATATTTATGATATGAGAACATACAGTAGTCATTCTTAGGGCCCTCTTGGAGGAGTAAAATCTAAACATGTTCTGCTGATATGACTAATTTACAATCACATCAATTTTTATAATTTCTCCTTTTCAATATTATAACATTTAGTTTAGCCATTACAAAGCTAGACTTTCCAAATGACTTTGAAATGGAATAGGGAATTGTCATAGATCTTGAAGAGCTGGATTTGAGTCAGTTTTTTTGACATTTATATAAAAGAAAAGTCTCTGCTGGTGTTACACTTACTATGATCTGAATATTTTTTAAATTGTTCAAGAACTAACAATTCTAGGAAGAATATACTTACAAATATATTGTTGATTTATTATGGCTAAATCTCATAATTAATGTAGAAAAAATTACCATGCCTTTTATATCCAAAAGATTCCCATAATGTATGGTAAATATAGTGGTTGTGTGGGGGAAAAGAAAGGCATCACTTAGCAGTTTAGAGAATTAACTTAAAAAAAAAAAAAAAGCCTGGGTGTGGTGGTTCATGCCTGTAATCCTAGCATGTTAGGAAGCTAAGGCAGGTGGATTGCTTGAGCTCACAAGTTCCAGACCAACCTGAGCAAGAGAGAGACTCCATCTCTAAAAAAAATAGGCAGGCATTGTGGCAGGCACATATAGTTCCAGATACTTGGTAGGCTGAGACAAGAGCCTTCAAGCCAAGGGTTTGAAGTTGCTGTGAGCTATGACACCATGGCACTCTACTAAGGGTGATAAAGTGAGACTCTTTCACCAAAAATAAATAAATAAAATACTGTAGAGACAGAGTCTCACTTTGTCACCCTTGAGAGAGTGCTGTTCAGTCACAGCTCACAGCAACTTCCAGCTTCTGGGCTTAGGTGATTCTCTTGCCTCAGTCTCCCAAGTAGCTGGGACTACAAGTGCTCACTACAATGCCCAGCTAAAATAAACATTTTAAAATCCAAATCGAATGGTCCACATACATATGAAAAAGTGATCAATATCATGCATCACCAGAGAAAGGAAAATTGAAGCCACAGTGAAATACCATCTTACTCCAATTAGAATGACCATTACTAAAAAGTCAAAAACAGTAGATATTGTTATAATGAAAAGGAGAATTCTTGACATTGTTGATGGGATTGCAAATTTGTACAACCTTTATTGAAATTAATACATAGTCTTCTCAAAAATTAAAGTAGATCTACCATTTAATTCTGCAATCCTACTACTGGATACTCACCCAAAGGCAAATAAATCATTAATCGCAAAGGAATATAAATCAGTATATCAAAAGGATACCTGCATCCATATGTTTATTATAGCGCAATTCACAATCACAAAGATATGGAATCAACCTAAGTCCCCCAACTGGTGAGTGGGTAAAGAAAATATAGTGTGTGTGTGTGTGTGTGTGTATACTACTCAGCCATAAGAAAGTATTTAATAATGTCTTTTGCAGGAAGTTGGATGAAATAGGAAGCCATTATTTTAAGTAACTCAGGAATAGGAAAATATATGCTTCATATTCTCACATATAAGGGAAGATAAACTATGGCTATCCAAGATACACAGTGGTGTAGTAGAATTCGGAGACCAAAAGGTGGGAGTGTGGCATAGGATGAAGGATAAAAAGTTACTTGTGAGATATATTGTTCACTATTCAGTTCATGGATACAATGTAAAGCCCAGACTTCACTGCTGTACAATATACACATGTAACAGAATTCAACTTGTATCCCCTAATCTATTAATATTTTAAAAAGAAAATGAAATGAGGATGCAGTATCTGTATTCTAAACAACATATTAACAAGTTGAAGTAAAAATTAATGTTTAAGTAATGTATTTAATGTACTGCATCCTCATTTATAAGTGAATTATGTTTCTAATTTCTCCTTTATAATAATATATTTTTCCAATTTTAATATCAGGTGGATCCAGATTAAGTAGAATGATTGTGAAGTGTTTCTTCTTTTTCTGTTGTCTATAAGATTTGGCATGATCTGTTTTTGGGAATTATCTTTTATTTTTATTTTTATTTTATTTTATTTATTTATTTTTTGCAGTTTTTGGCTGGGGCTGGGTTTGAACCCACCATTTCCAATGTATGGGGCTGGCACTCCACTCCTTTGAGCCACAGGCACCGCACTATTTTTATTTATAAATGTTAATTATCTATTTTTTGAGATTTTGGGAAAAAATAATAAGAAGTAGTTAATTGAGGCCTCTATACTGATCCTCAAAGTCAAAGCATTCTATAATAGACAAACTCTTATTTGACAATATGAATGTTATTTTCTTTGCATTACTGTTATCATTATGGCTTAACACTTCATTGTAGCAATCATCGGATTTCTTTTCTGAATGTATATATCTTTGTTCGTTCTTTGCAATATTTTTGTCTCTAGTCCTTACCTTAAACATTGTTATTGTTTTTACATTTTAAGCCCTTTTAATTTTGTGAAGGCAAAAAGTGGAAACCTAATAAACACATGTATATATGTATATGTAAAAATTAAAAAAAGAAAGAAAAAGAAATTAATTAATCAAATATAAATTTAAAAATATATTAAGAAGAAGATATAATAAAGTACTGTGGGTAGGAATGTAGGTACTTATGGGAAGAGTCATATCTTGATGTGCTTGCATTGCTAGAAATCATGATTTAATAACTCTAAAACCGATTTTCAATTGTTTATTATAAGCAAGTTAGGAATTGAACTAAGGAAATGATTGCAGATTATGGGCCAAAGGGAAAAGACACAGGAGAGAAATGGATCAAAGGAAAGCATATATGCATACAGACTACAGAAGCAATGCCAGGAAATCTCAACTCCGCTGCAAAGTGTGACAGTCTAAAGCCTGAGGTTTTCAAACAAAGAAACTGTCTTGCCAGAGCTTCATCCCTCCCCCAGTGTAACCCCTGAGCCCTGAGAGACGAGGCTCTGGAAGCTGGAGCTTCCCTCTCAGGAAGAGCTAATGCACTTGGGTAGTTAGGAAAATAACGAGGGAATGCGGAATGCACTGGAGACTGGGCAGATACTGAAACATCCTTAAGAGAGAAAAGTTCTCTCAGGGAGATAAAGAGGAAAATGTCTCCTTTCTTCTGTTTTCTCAGTATTGGCACCAGAGTCAGCTCATCTGCGCACAAGTTTTAATGGCTACTCTTGAGATTTCTGTGCATGGTGGTCTGATTGGCGTCTGCTTGGACATCCAACTCCTGGACTGTGTTCCCTATCCCATGCTTTGTTTGTATTTAGATCGTAAATAACTTAGAGTAAAAAGAGGAGCAGGTAAGTCAGTCTAATCAAGGTAGTTAGTGAGTTAAAGAAATAGTTTGGTTAGAAAATGCAAGCCCAGCAAGGACCGTGATGTAAGGGTTTAGCCTTCCCGGGTTAGATTGATGATTAAAAGAGTGATGTGTGCAATAAAACCGGAGCTAGCCCGGATTTAGCGGCTTTTCGCCAGTCCTCACACTTGGAGGTGGAAAGCTCCTCCAGTCCAGCTTTTTAAAACTGTATTCTTGTGTCTTTGACTCTTTATGTTTCCCTCCTCCTCTTGTCACTTCCAGTCCCTGGGAAAGAACTCACAGGGTAGTTTGGAGCTGGTCCCCAATAAATTGCCAAACTGAAGCCTAGTGTGCCATATCCTGACAGCAGAGAAAAACATCTAACTTTGTAAAATATCAATTTCTTTCACTGTACGTCTTATCATATTTAATTACCTCTGGACTTATTATTTCATTATTTTTCAGTTTTCCATAAAATTGAATACAATATTTTCTGCAGAAAAATCCAAAGGATGGTGGAGACATGGAAGGCTTTGTAGTCAAACGGACTTTAACCTAAACAAGCTTTGGTATGGGCTAGGTAGGAGATAGATACCTTCTGAGAGGGCTAGCTTCAATTTAATGTTATTAATGACATCTATCCTGTTGGATTAATGAAAGACAAATTAATGTATGCTTTGCACCTAGCATGGAATCTAGCCTATTGTAGACTCTCCTTAAATAATAAAAATTTCATTATATTATTATTTTTCATTAGTCCTCTCCCTAGGAACAAAGACTAACAACTATACTTATTAATAACTGCTAATCTAACTCCAGAAGCCCAATGCTACTAAATACTTTCCTCTCCATTTCAAATATGGAAAACTTGAGAGAAACTAAGAACTAAATACCAAATTCAGCATTAAATAATGTGTAACAAAGCACTATGTTGACTCTCTGTGGGTAATTTAGCACTATGTAGGTATAGCAGATTTTCTTGATTTTTTTGATCAGAAAGAAAATATAACACCATTCAAATTACTTTTCTAAATCTAGAAGAGTTGAGAAGAGTCATACAATTTCCAGAAAAAGCTACTTTCCAGGAAACTGAAGCAATTTGAAAGCATTCTAGAGTAGCACTGTTCAGTAGATATCTAATATAGTAAATCACATGTTATTAAAAATTTTAATCAAAATAAATAAAAAGAAACAAATGAAATTAATCTTAGTAATATTATTTTTAACTCAGTGTAATAAAAATAGTCACATTTTAACACGTAACAAAAACATTATTAATGAGAATTTACATTCATTTTTGGTGGAAGTCTTTGAAGTACAGCGTATATTTTACATTTCCAACATATCTGAATTCAGACTGACTCACATGCAGTTTGTGGCTGACCAACTGGACATCAATGATGGCATCGCTTGATAGTGACAACAGTGCAACCACATTTTGAGCACCCAAGCTGGGATTCTGAACATAATGTGTTTCCAGAAGTTTATGTGCCTTTTCTGTAGCAGACATCTCAGAGGCCTTCTGGTTCGTCTTTGCTGGTTTGTGGCACATGAATGAACCCTAATCCAAGCTAAGAAGTAATGAGATTTATTTATAAAGGTTATTTTAATTAAGTGTATCATTCTTTGGTCCAACAACTGACAAATAATAACTGTAAAGCAAGAGAAATATGTAAATGCTTTAGGACTTTAAAATTGTATTAATTTTTATCTTCTGTTTTTTCCTAATTCTTTCTCATTTATGAACTCTGACTTTTGTGTTTGAAAGAAAGATCAAGTCAAAGTGTGGGCACTTTTCCCTTTGGGCACATAATTATTTTGTATTAATGGAAGTGCTTGAATGTTTAATTCATATCTCTTTTCTCCTTACTTCAGTTTTTTTCATTTCTGTTCATAATTTGTTTTTCCAATATTTTTTTCTATCCCTACTTCCTTTACTCTCAATTCTCTAAATCAAATAGATTTGGAATAATATATGAACTAAATAAAAAACACAATTCAAAATTAACAGTGAAAATCTGAATCCACAGTTTAGAAAGTGTCAAAGATTGGGATAAGTTAACTACAGCTTCTCTTTCTTAATGAGAAAAAGGAAATCATTTATATTTCTGAAAAATGGGAAGAACATGAGTGAAACAGACGAATAGCAGTGGCAATAAAGACAGCATGATGGTAGAACCCTAGAAGCCTAGATATTTTTTATGCCAGTGTAATCAAAGAATGATGGTTAAATCAATCCCTGTAGAATGTATTAGTTCTTTCTCCTTCACCATTGCTTGTAGTGTTAATTTTATACCTAACTCCTTTTCTTTGCCTTCCCTTCGGGTAGCAAACTATACAAATTGGCTTTTCAATCTCATTACACAGACAAAGTAGCTCTCACTGAAGCCAGTGATGATGACATTGATTTTATGATATGTCACCCAAATAGAGCACTCTTGAAAGTGAAAAGGAAATGATTAACAATCAGGCCAGGCAATATGCATAAAATTAGATTTACCTTGTTAAACTTGAATCTGTGGACATTCTCAGTATGGAATTTCCATATTTTGCCTTATTTGCTTTCTAAGGACTATAGTTGATCCTTCACAATGTGAGGGTTACAGGTATCAACCCTAAGTCAATCAACAGAATATGCATAGCTTTGGACTCTCCCATAGCTTAATTGTGAAAAGCCTACTGCTAATCGTAATCCTTACCAGTAACACAAACAATTTACATAGATTTTATGTGTTATGTGGATTGCATGCTGTACTCTTAGAGTAAGCTAGAAAAATTGTTATTAAGAAAATACCCAGGACTTAATTAAAAGGAAAAAAAAGAAAATCATAAGGAAAAGAAGATGTATTTACCATCTATTAAATGGAAATGAATAACCATAAAGGTCTTCACCCTCATCGTCTGCACATTGAATAGGCTGAGAAGGAGGAAGGGAAGGGGTTGTTGCTGGCTCACAGGTGGCAGAAGAAAAGAGTTGGAGAAGGTGGAAGAAGAAGCAGAGGAAGCCTCACTCTGTATAACTTAACAGAAGTGTATTGTAATTTCTAACTGACATTTTTGCTTTTTTAAATTTTTTTAAAATTTCTATATGGTCCCCAATCCTTCTTCCACTGCTTGTTTTTGTTTAAGTGGCCATATTATAAAGCAAGTCAAAAAATAGTGGTGAATAGTTAGAACTCTTCTTCTAATCATCTAATGTCAATTTATTTCCTATCGCTGCTTCTTTAATGTCTTTCTCATCCACTGGTATTGCTTTGTGAGATTTCATCTTCACTAAGTCATCTTCTGTTAATTCCTCTGGTATTAATTCCCCTGATGCTTGTTAGCTATTCCTGAAACTCTTCACCCTCCACCTTTTTGTCATATCCATAATCTCTTTACACACATAAGGGAGGAGCAGAGAGAGAAATATATAGAAAGACTATACCCATATTTTATAAGCTGATAAGAATAGAGAATTTAAAAATTCACATATTTCATTATCTATTTGTTTAATTATTGTGCATCAGGGCTAATATTTAGAAGACTGAGTTAAACCTGGCATGTCTATAATTACTTTGACATAATAAAGAAACTCCTCCACATATTTTACAATTTAAAACCATGTTTTATGCATTATCTGAAGTCAAATGTTGTATCCTGAAAATTCTGAACAAGGACTCTCTCTCTTGTTCAAACATGGCTTGACTGATGTCACCCTGCCTCAAGTGTATTACTTAAAAAGCAGAGTGCAAAGAGAACAGCTCTCAGGTGAGAAGTCTAAACACATTTTTGAAAGTAGCTTGGTACTGACAAAATGCATTTAATCATGCTCCAGCTCCTTGAAATTGAGTACATTAAATTAAGGTTTTAAGCCATTACAGCTAAGAAAAATATTCTTTGTATCTAAACTAGTAAATAAAGCAAAGATACATAACAATCTAAGAAGATGCTGAGATTTTAATAAAATGAGTTAATGAATTTTTCTTTCAACCTTTCACATTTTTCCCCAAAGAAGCTGGATATAAGGGAACCCTCATTTATTGTAGTTCAATAGTGAAATAGTGAGAAAGGATCTGAACTGCCGCTTTGAGCATTGACTTATTTCTTATTCTTTCCTAACAAACTTAACAACCTCATTTGTTTTGTGTGTATTTTGTGTGGCACCACAGAGATAATTGTACCACAGCTTAAAGTGAGTCACTGCAATCTATAACCTTGAGAAGTAACTAGAATTTAATTAGGGGAACAAAAACTGATTTTTCTGTGTTAGAATTTGATAGTTTTCTCAACAGAGTGCAAGAAGTTTCCATCATTTTACATAATAATTAACTGCTAGTAAGATATCTGGAGGACAAATAATAAAATATGTCAAGAGGAAATATAGTTAACATTCGCAATTCCTAACACCTAAGGCAGATAAAGACCTTTCCAATAATACCACAACAAAAACTATAGACCAATTCTAAGGTGAACACTGTTATAAAAATGCTGAACAAAATACTAGCAAACCAAAGTAAACAATTAAATGGTCATATACCAGGAGGAAGTGAGGTTTATCCAAAAGAATCAATGATAGTTCCACAGAGGTAAATCAATTAATACAATACACCACATTAAGAAAATGGAGGGTAGAACCACATTATCATCTCTTTAGATGTAGGAAAACTATTTGACAAAATTCGACACCCTCTTATAATGAAAAACTCCCAATTAACTAGGTTTAAAAGGAAGTTGCTCCAACATAATAAAGTTAGAAAAGTCACACAGCTAACATTATATTCACTGGTGAAAAACTGGAATCTTTTCCTCCAAGATTGGAATAAGCAAGAATGGCCTATCTCAATACTTGTGCTCAAAATATTACTGGAAGTCATAGGCAGGATATCTAAGGACAAAAAAGAAATAAAAGCATCCAATTGAAAAAGAATAGATGAATTTTTTCTGTTAGCAAATAACATGATCATAAACACAGAAAATCCTACAAATTTCATCAAAAACTGTCAGAAATAATACAAATTAAGTAAGGTGGCAGGACACAAAATCAACACCTACAAGTCAGTTGTGTTTTTATACACTAACAATGAACTATCCAAAAATAAATTAGGGGGAAAATGCCCATTCCAATAGCATCAAAATAGTTTAAAAATTTAATAATAAATATATCCATAGAGGGGAAATATTGGCATGCTGAAAAACTACAAAACATTGATTAGAAAAATTAAATAATACACAAATAAATGGAAAGATGTATATTTGTGGATTAGGAAACTTTAAAAGTATTGAGCTCATTATATAACACAAAATGATCTACATGTTTATGAAATTCCTCCCAAAATCTCAATGGCATATTTTAAAAAAAAGGAAAAAAAACAAAGCAAACAAACAAAACCCTGAAATTCATGTGGAACAACAAAAGACACCCCTCCCCCCCAAGAGCAGAAGCAGAAGCTATTTTAAGAAGTAAGCAGAAGCTATCTTAAGAAATAAGAACAAAGGTGATGGCATCACACTTCTGATTCAAAACAGTAATACTCGCTTGCGGCTGGGCACAGTGAGACTGGGGAGAGAGGACTTCAGGCATCTCTGCCAGGTGGGATCTGCCCAGAAACTTCCCTTTGGGGACACAGGGAGACAGCGTGAGGCTTCTGGACACCCTGAGGAAGGCTAAAGTGGCGGATA
>CAUYON010015355.1:0-42528 GCA_963573935.1 Arctocebus calabarensis
TCTTCTTCGGAATCTGGCTCCTCCACCCTTGCAGGGGTTGGGGCCGGGACACTAACCTCTTCCTCTTTGAAGGGCTATGGTTTGGGGAATTAGGGGCTGGGATAGGGGGCTTAGTGTAGGGGTGGGGGCTTAGTTGTTACAGGTGCAGGTCAGACTAGACATCAGCCTTATTTCTTTCATGTCCTCCTCTTTCCCATCTCCATGCCTTCTATCTTTCTGTTCATCTGCCCTAAACCTTTCCCTTGTCTTCCTTCCAAGAAGGAAATCCAGAATCTCTTCCTTAAAGGGGTAGGGAATAGTCCTGAAATATCATAAGTAGGCAGACAAAAAATACTAGTAGTACCACTCATTCCTTAGTGATTTGGAGCAAATTTATCTAATAAATGTGAAATAATACATCCAGATACCCGATACATTATAGGAACTTGGTAAGGACTAATTTCTTCCTTATTCTTTTATTCTAAATAAGTAGTGTAGAAGTTATGGTCTTTGACTGCATATTATCTTTCTCTGTGACCTGTTTCTGCTGGAAGTAGGCTCTAATTTTCATGGGAACCCCACGTGGTCTTCTTGGGGCTGATTCCTCCTTGTCATTACCACTGCGGTAGTCACATGACACAGGCTCCACAAGTTAGAGTACTCCCACCCAGCTAGACTCCAACAAGTTAGAGTACTCCCACCCAGCTAGACTACAAGTTAGAGTACTCCCACCCAGCTAGACTCCAACAAGTTAGAGCACTCCACTCAGCTAGACTCCAACAAGTTAGAATACCCACCCAGCTAGACTCCAACAAGTTAGAGCACTCCACCCAGCTAGACTCCAACAAGTTGGAGTACTCCCACCCAGCTAGACTCCAACAAGTTAGAGGACTCCCACCCAGCTAGACTCCAACAAGTTAGAGGACTCCCACCCAGCTAGACTCCAACAAGTTAGAGCACTCCATCACCCCACCAATCCTGCACATGCCAAGCTGTTCAGGCACAGTCATCTCCCCCAAGTCAATCAGATCCATTTCTAGAAATTTTGCTAGACCCTTTAGACCTTTCATGTAATCTTAGAGATACCAGTGGCCAGCTTTGCTACTATGGTAGGAAATTTGCCCCAAAATTCAACCAGTGAAAAGAAAATAAGACTTAGGCAGAGAAAGGCAAATGTCCTCATGGCATCATTTTTTACCCCTGAATTCAGTATACCTAAGAGCCAACTCTAAGCTTTTTATTTATAGAACACAATTTATTTTTTTAGCACACAAATAGTTTCCATCAGCTTTCTGTTACTACTGTAGGAGAACACTGATTTATATGGAAATACCAGCCAGCGGGGTGTTATAAGTAACAGTATTTAAATGTGGAAAGGATCAACCAACACTGATAAGAGACAAGAAGGCATTACCTGGATGAGTCGCCAACTTGCCTCACTCTGCCTTGAGAATGAAATCTCAGAATTCACTGGGAGAACGAGCTCATTCCTGGTTATCTCACACTCCCATGGTCCAGTACTCCCGTTGTCAGGCAACGGCATTTTTAAATGGTGCCTATAAGAAGGGAGCTTGTTGATAAGTAGCCAAATAATGAATGATAATGCATTGAGATAACCATAGTTTTTGTCCATTCATCAGACCTTCTGTTTAATCTCTTTCTTTCTAGGGCCCTCTCCAGTCCACCCTGTACCCCATTATATAAAGAAGTCAACACTATTTTCATTACAAATTCTTTCTACTCACAATGTTTAGTTAGGTTTTTGTTTTGTTTTGTTTTTCGTCCATTCATTCTTTTCTTGTTACACAGACTTTTTCATGAAAAAACCCATTTGCTAACACTTTACACAGCAACACCAGTTTCCACAAGGATTAGTACATGACTAAGTGGGCAAATCAGAGACCCCAATGTCGAGTCACAAGCATGTTCGGAGGCAGGACAGAACCTAAGCCAGACAATACAACATTCCTTGGGGCTTCACTTGCGAGTTGCAGCACAGAGACCTATCCCTCTGATTGGAACTGCTAGTTATGACTGAGTATATGAATAAGAGATGATGGATCTGGAGAAAATGAGTGTCCTAATGGTATCCACTGAGTGAAATGATAGCTCTAACCCCTACCCTTCTCACTTACGTGGACCAATAACTTCATTTTCCCTAATTAGGCTGGGTGAGTCCTAAGTAAAACATTTGCTTGGTGTTTGCATGTTGCCTCACAAACATTTCCTAGTTTTCTCATGCATATATTCCTTCAATTTATTTATTTATTAATTCTTTTTAGGGTGCAGTGGTGTAATCATGGCTCTCCATAGCTTTGAACTCCTGGGCTCAAGTGATGCTCCCACTTCAGCCTCCCCAGCAGCTGGGACTGTAGGCATGAGCCACCACACTCAGCTATTCCTTCTAACTAAACAGTAATCTCTTTGGTTCCATAAAACATTAGAATTCATTAAATGGAAATTTGGGGAGAAAGTGAACAGATTAATTTGTAAGTATCATAGAAATTCAGATCATACTTATTTCAGTTTTATGACCACATTTAATTACTTTTCTCCAAATGTACTTAAGGATACATCATTTCAGGTAAAATATCATACAAAGAACTAATTGGCTTCCAATACCCTAGAAGCTTTTCAGAGATTTTCAGATTTTATGTCAGAGGCATAATTATTCCAAATACTACGATTCTTCTTGACACTAAGAAGAATGAGGGGGTTTCAAACTCACTCAGCAACTAATAATGCATCTGTAGCGGTAACTACAGTCACCAGTGTCAACAACCTTGTTAAAAAACATGTATTCTGACAACACTATTTATAGTTCGCCCTCATCCCTGTGTTACAATTTGTGAAGCACTTACTATTATTGCTCTTTTCTCTTACATGCTTTTAGTTTAATAATTATCATTAACATCACAAAGCTCCAATACTAAATATTAGTAAACTTGATGGAGGCACTGAACAGTGGCCGTGATGGTTGCTTTTGTGAATCAACTTGACTGGTTTAAAGCATCCCCACATAGGTGTAGAACATTTCTGGATGTGTGTGTGTGTGTGTGAGTGAGCTTTATGAAGAGATTAGCATTTGAATCCATAGACTGAGTTTAAGAAGACCCCCCTTCAATTTGGGTGGGCATCATCCCATCTGTGTAGGTCCAAACAGAACAAAAAGGTGAGGAAAGGTCATCTTACTTCCTCTTGTGCTGCTGTAACTGAACCCTAACAGAAATTTATAAGATCAGAAATGTATTGGCTCAAACTTCTAATGGCTGGAAAGATCAAGATTGAAAGGCCAATTCTGGCAAAGGCCTTATCGATGTGCCATCCCATACCTAGAGCAGAAGGATAAGAAAGTAAAAGAGGGAGAAAAAGGGGGGGGCAAACTTCTTTTATACCCACTCCTCCCCAAAAGTCATTACTTCCTTAACGAGGAAAGAGCCCCTGAATGACCCACTTCACACTGTGACTATGCCAATTAAATTTCAATATGAGTTTGGGAAGAGACAAACATTCAAACCACAGGAAAAGGCAAATTCACTCTTTTCTGGAGCTGATCTCCTGCCCTCAGACACTAGAGATCTTCTAGTTCCCAGAACATTGGACTTGGAGACTGACTTAGAGAGTTTCCTGTCCTCAGGCCTTTGGACACAGACTGAATTACACCACCCTGTTTCCTTGTTCTTCAGCTTGTAGAGGCCATACTGTGGGACTTCTCTGCCTCCATAATGTCAAGAGCCAATTCCCATAACAAAGCCCTCTTCTTTCTCTCTGTTTCTTGTCTGCCCCCCTCTCTCTCTCTCTGGAAATGATAGATAGATAGATACATAGATAGATGATAGATAGATCATACATGCATACATATATAACTATTTTTCGAGAAACCCTAACGCAAGGGTTCTGCCTTCATGACCTAACACCTCCCCAAATCCCCACTTTTTGATACCATCACCATCATGGGGATTAAGATTTCAACATAAAAATTTGAGGGCCTCACAAATATTCAGGCTATAGGAGTAACTAACTTCCTTTCTTATGTTTTGAAAGATGATTTTGATTTCCCAAATTTAGAGATTTCTCTCTCTCAAAACCTGCTCCTTTGCTTTGTATCTTAGCATACATTGTAAACTAAAATACTTGCTTTCTTTAAATAAATGTGCTGTCTATTTACCACACCTATGCCCCGGTTAAAAAAAAAAAAAAAAAGACTCCATCCTCAGGTGACGACTTTGGACAGAGCATTGTATTAGGGAACTTATTGATACCTCCAACACTAAATAATCTGTGTCCAAAAATCTTTAGGTCTTTTTTTCACTCGTTCCAATTCATTAAACATTTACTCAACATTTTTTGACAGGTCCATACTATTGCCCATAAATCATCTTTTGAAAAAGAGGCATGTAATCTTAGCAGTATGTTAGTGTGAGATGATGGTACTTGAAGATTAGGAGTAAAAAAGACAAAAGCTAGTAAGCTGCTAAAAAAAAAAATGACTGAAGGAAAGAGCTGGGAGAAAAGTTTAGCCTACCAAATCTTATTTCAATGGAATTTTCCTTAAGTTCCAGCATTGTCCTTGCTTCCAGCTGGCTTACATCGCCTTGGTATTTTGATATTCTACCCAGATCATATCCTGGGGCCTAGTACAGCAAATAAAATAATTCTTCTGACATAACAAGGCAGATAAAAAATGTGATGAAATAGGAAGGACAGACACTAAGATGTGAAATAGAAATGCCAATGGCCCAAAGGTTTACAAATTGCTTCCCAGAGTTTGCATCACAGCAATTTTCACTCACTTTGAAGGTTTCTCAAGGGCAAAGAATGCTTTCCTCTCCCAGCAAACAATTTCCCTTGCAGGAGGAGGACGGTCTACTGTGCACATCCAGACACCAAAGCTAATATCGCAAACCTGATAAAAGGAGATTTAGAATTGAATCTCTTCCAAATGATCTTGTTCTCTCCACTGGGGAAGAAGCCCTTAGTTGATTAGTCACACATTAGCAGACTGCGCACGCAGGACTCATCAGTAAAGAAAAGGTGGCTTTCAACGAAAATCAGAATCTGAGATCAAACAGGATACACTGATAAAGGTATTGGGTACTTTTCTTACTCCTTTCAACAATATTATGGAAAATGTTTTATTTAGCTCTGTCCTTTCAAATTTTAGGAGACAAGCTCCTTAAAGAAGGATAATAAAGACTCCTGCCTGTTAATGCCACTGAAATGCTGTAAGGAGTTCATTGAAAGACAATTCTAAAAGGCATGCGACTGTTCCCTGGGCAATGGCCCTTGTCACTCACTCCCTGATATTACACATACAGGATTGTCTCATAAGCATAGTCAAGTTAAAACAACTGGATTCTACTTCAACAAAGGTTGGAAATGTTGAAAATTAAATTTGGTACAAGTTTAACTGGGAAATAAAGGCATAATGCCCAAGCATGAGGGTTCAGTCCTCTACTCACCTCCCACAACCTTCCCCCACCAGTCCCATCACCTTGGGAATTAAGTGTCAACATATTAATGTGGGAAGAACACAAATACTCAGACCATAGCAATGAAGTAATATGAAGAGTGTATAACATGCGATAATGTTTGTGTGTGAGCTCCTTATACAGGATGTAAGGAATCCCACCCAAAGTTGCACAGGAGAATCATCACCGCCCTGGCATTCTCTCTGACAAAGTACCAATGAAAGTAACTGCAGTTTCTACATCTGCTATGGACCAGAACTATAGCTAGATATTTCAGGTTTTTTTCTATCTCTTGCCTCCCATTTATAGAGAAAGAAGTTGAACCTAAGATTAATTTATTTGCTTAGATCAGACAACTATCCAATAAAAAAGCTGGATTAAAAACCTTCCTTAAACCCAAAGCCTTGCCATTGTTACGTTTCCCTTCATAGCCTACAACCAAGGCTCTGACTTCTTTTGATAATCTACCTTTCATGAGTTACTATAACAAGTCTTGAACTGATTTTTATATTGTATTTTTTAATTAGTTAATATTAAAGAAATATTTGAGCATACATATACAATACTTATGTTCATTAGAATATTCAAATTTATTGTCTACTGGTAAAAATCCCTACGAGCTCTAACCAGTGCTGCCTCCATCGTAAGAATGAAATAATATGTGTTGATTGGCTGAGCGACATCTTATATTTGCCTCAAGATCACCTATTCAAGATTCTAACCCTAGTTTCACCTTTTCTTCCTACACATTCCTTCAAGTTGAAAGTTACACACAAGTAGGCAAATTACAAAATTGCTATGTTGCTACTGAGGGGCCCCCTTTCACTGGCTATGCTCTCTATGTAGTCACTGGGAAATTAAAACTATTTTGTAGAATCTTGAGAAATACTGCCCTCATAGTGGCCATAAGCTTTTTGGAAACAGTTTGTGCAACAACGAAAGATCAACTCACATAAACATTCCCCCAAGTGTATATCAATTATAAACACAAGCCTCCACCTAACCACCTGTTGTAATCATCTCCTGAGTTTAGATACCGTAATTAATGATACCAATATTAGTAGATAACAAACTCTTTACCCTTAGTTTAGAGGTGCTTACATTAATAAGTCAGTTATTTTGTTACCTTCTTGTGAGCTTTGGCATACTGTAACATAAACATTTTCCCGTGAATATTGGATAAATTCTGTGGAGCCACTATGTCATGCTGACACCACACACCAGAAACAGCCAGTACACAGGTTGAAAGTACAAGCTTGCAAGAGGTGAGGCTCTCCAGAGGTGCAGGAGAGCCAAGCCACCAAGTAACCTCCATCGTGGCTGCAGAAATGCTCCAAACTACCTCTGCAGCAGCTATTGATGGAAATGCTATCTAACAGGTGTGGGGAGGCCGGCATACAAGGACTTGGTGCTTAAGGATCACTACGTGCTCTTTAGCCGGCTCTACTCCCACCCCTATGCACCACAAGGTTCAAGGTTCAACTTATCTCATTAGACCACTCTGTTGCTTCGGGGCTTGTATCCAGGCTGCAAAACAGCTCCCTAAGGCCAGGAGATTGTCCCGCTCCCAGCGTCTCCCTCAAGAACCGATGACTGTTCATATAAGCATGGTATTCAGTCTGCTACAAAATCTAGGTGAATTTAGGCAGAGTTCAACCCTAGCACCGGGTTTATCACTTAGATGATGTTCAAAATTACATGTATCCTACTTATCAAAAGAAGGAACTACCTAGTTGTCTAACTACATCTTAATTTTAAAAGTTGATTTCCAGAATATCACTTATCCCTAGATGAACCTCCCCACAGATAAAGAAGCACAAAACATTAAAGAACATAAACCCACATCTATTAAGAAAAAGGGAAGATAGATATAAACTCACATAAGGTTTGAAATAGTGATATCTTTACATCTCTTGGCAGTATAACTTATTTCAATTTGGGTACAGAAACTCCCTCTCCTTTCTTAAGCTTTGGACTAAAAGTTTGTTTCTCCCCAAAATTCATATGGTGAAATCTTGGAAGAGGGGCCTTTGGGAGATGATTAACGCTCTGCCCTTGTGAATGGGATTAGTGCTCTTACAAAAGAAGGCAGAGAGAGCTTGTTTATGCCTCCCCCACAGGAGGACACAGCTCAAAGGCACCACCTATGAAGCAGAATGCAAGCCCTCCGCAGATACAGCCCTCATGTGCTTTGATCTCAAATCTCCCAACCTCCAGAACTGTACAAAACAAATTTCTGTTGTTTAAAAATTACGCAGTCTACCATATTTTGTTATTAACAGCGTCAACAAAGACAGAAGCATGAATTCATGCTTTAATGGGCTAACTCTGGCGAGAGCCACCAGTAGTTACGATGCCACAACCAGCATCAAGAAGAAGAGGGAGAACAAGGAGAGGACTAGGAGGAAGGGGAGGACGAGGAGGGAAGAGGAGGAAGGGGAGGACGAGGAGGGGAGGGGAGGGGAGGTGCAGGAGAAAGAGGAGAAAGGGAGGGGAAGGGGAAAGGAGTTTACTTCTTGTGCAAATATCTTTGTGGTAAAATGATTTTTGTTCTTGGGTAGATATCTAGTAATGGAGTTGTAGGATCAAATGGAAAGTCAAGTTTTAGTTCTGTAAGAATTCTCCAGTTTGCCATCCAGCAGTGTGGAAGTGTCCATGCCAGCTTCTGCAGAATTGGGACTTCATGATGTGGGTGAATCCCACTGGAGTTAGGTGATAGCGCAGAGTCGTTTTGACTTACATTTCTCTGACGATTACAGACGGTGAGCCTTTTTTCATGAGGAATCTAACACTTGAGAACAATAAGCCTTATCTCCTGGGGTACATGGCACCATTAAAGAGTAAAACATAATCATGTAAATATTTATGGCACAAGCCCAGTGATGGACGAGCCTCACTGCTTCTCGCTGCCTGCAGAACCACAGGCCATGAGGCTGGAACCTCTGAAATACTGAGATGCACTTTTCATTTGTTAAAGCCTGATCTTGGTTCATCTCTGACCCTCATGAATAAAACAAAAGAAACACACAGATGAAGCAGCATGTTCCTGGGTGGTTATGAATGACTTCAAATCGAAGTTATAAAACAAGAAAGTGCTTCTCTACCTGAGGAGTATTTTAAACCCTGTGCAATCTATCGTTTCATTACCTCAATTTGGTAGTATCTGTAAATAACGAGGAAGAATTGGAGCCTTCTCTGTGTGAGTATTATTTGCATCATTGATCAGAAAACAGGATTTGTGCTTAACCTAGTTACAAGATTTAAAATAATTCTAGGTACCCATCAAGGCACGTACTTGAAAATGCTCTGAAATTCTGCCATCTTGTGGGAATTTAGAGATATAACAAATGACTTCAAAGTTTCATGGTTTACATTATTTAAAATGCTCGTACAGTTCTTTAGTCTTCCCATACCATGTTTCAAATGTAAACAAATTACACTTAACTTCATTGATCTAGACCAATCAAATCCATAATTTAATAGAATTTAGACATGGCAGAAAGCTGAAATAAATTATAACATTTTTTCCTCATTTTTCTAATGCAGGAGTATTTGCAACAATTTGAAAAAAACTTGCAAATGAAAAGCACAGCTCAGGTACATAAAAAAAGAAAAGTTAGGTATGTCATGAATGCATAAAATTAATGTAGATATTAGTCTATTTTATCATTTACTACCATAAAATATATACAAATCTATTATAAAAAGTTAAAATTTATCAAAACATACTGTTCATGGTACCAACTACTGTCAAGAGAAATGTAAACAAACACAAAGATGCAATATTGAATCATAAATGCATTAAATTAACTCTAATATATACTGTACTATTGTAATAATCTCATAGCCACCTCCTGATTCTATGGCAGAGGCTGAGCTCAAGTGTTGCAGGTAGCTGCTTAAAATCCTGTGTGATGCCAATCATCTCTGTGTGAGCAGTTAGTCTCGGCAGTAAATTGTGTATTACAGTAAAAACTAATCTCTCCTAGTTCTGGAGTATTTTTCATCATGTTCAGTGCAACATCATAACCTTGAATAACACCACAGGACCTGTACAAAGTGTCACTAGTGATGCTGGCAGTTCTCCCAAGAAGCAAAGTCATGACATTACAAGAAAATGTTGAATGATGATATGTGTTATTTGAGATTGAGGTCTCAAATTTCAATATAAATGAATCCAGTATAAGTAAGACCCATTGTAAAAAAAAAAAAAAAAGGAAGAAAGAAAAGAAAAGAAAAAATGTATGGGGGCAGTGCCTGTGGCTCAGTGGATAGGGTGCTGCCCCATAAACAGAGGATGGTGGGTTTGAACCTGGCCAGCCAAACTGCAACAAAAAAATAGCTAGGTGTTCTGGCGGGTGCCTGAAGTCCCAGCTACTCAGGAGACTGAGGCAAGAGAATTGCCTAAGTCCGGGTTTTGGAGGTTGCTGTGAGCTGTAACGCCATGGCACTCTACCGAGGGCGATAAAGTGAGACTCTGTCTCTAAGAGAAAAAAAAAAGTAAATTCTTAAAGTTGTCATTATAGATGCAAAAAACTGCCTTTTTATCTCACATTGAAAAATGAAGTTTTTATGTGAGTTCACTATTCCTATAAGAATGGCTCACTCATAAGTTTTAATATGATTCAAGAAAAAAATGAGGTCAAGTTCATTATGTGACAACTGAAAACAATAGGAAGCTAGAGAAATTAATGCCTGCAAAGGATGGTTTGATAATTTTAGAAAGAGGTTTGATTTAAAAAAAAAAATCAAGATAACAGGAAAAACAGCTTCTACGGAACAAGAGGCAATAGATAAATTTCAGATACAATCATTAAGAAACTCCTTCAAGAAGAAAGGATATCTGTTTGAATAGGTTTTTAAGGAAGACCAAATTACCCTATTTGGGGGCAAGGAGGGGTTGGAATGCCATGAAGGATATTAATTAGTAAGGCAGAGAAATGAACATCAGGATTTAAGGCAGAAAGGGACAGGTTAATTCAACTGATTTTTTAAATTTTCAGATTAATATAGGGGTATATACAGTTTGCTTTTGTAAGGTTAAAGTCCCAGTAATAGGTGTGCCCTTCACCTAGGAAGTGTGCCATATACCCAGGCAACGTGTCCGCTGGATGTGAATTTACCCAACTCCTTCCCACCTCCACTCTACTTGAATTTAAGCAAGTTTTTCTCTCACATAAGCATGTGGTTGTTAACATACCAATTCTAATTTAACACTGAGTACATGTGATGCTTGTTGTTCTTTTCTTATGATACTTTGCTTAGAAGAACATTCTCCAAATCCACCCAGGTTGTTACCAATGGTAGGAAATCTCCACCTTTTCTATGGTAGTATTCCATGGTACACAAATGCCACAATTTATTGATCCATTCATATCCTGAAGAGCGTTTGGGTTGTTTCCATATCTTTGTGATTGTGAATTGCGCTATCATAAACATTCAAGCACAAATGTCCACATGGCAAAATGTCTTGTCTTTTCTTTTCGGGCAGATACTTAGTAATAGGAGTGCAAGATCAAATGTAGGTCTACTTTTAGTTCTTTGAGAAATCTCCATACTTGTATTCACAGAGGCTTTACTAGTTTGTCCCACCAACAGCACATGAGTGTTCCCGTCTCTCCATACCCATGCCCTATGGGACCCTACGATGTCAGCCATTCTCACTGGGATAGGGTGATATCTCAAAGTGGTTTTGATTTGCATTTAACTAATGATTAGGAATGATGAGCATTCTTTTCATGTGTTTGTTGGCCATTTCTCTGTTCATGTCTCTTTCCCACTTTTTAATGGAGTGGTTAGATCTTTTCTTATTGATTTTCTTAACTTCTTTGTAGAGACTGGTTATCAGCCCTTTGCCAGATTCATAGCATGCAAACCCATTCATTAATTTTTGTTGTTGCTGCAATTGCCAGTAGGATCTCTTCATCAATTCTTTCCCTAGTCCAATAAAATTAAAAGTTTTTCCCACCTTTTCTTCTAGGGCAGTGGTTCTCAACCTTCCTAATGCCATGACCCTTTAATATAGTTCCTCATGTAGTGACAACCAACCATAAAAATTATTTTTGTTGCTACTTCAACGAATTCTTGGTTTTCTAAATCTACTCTTTTCTATTCCTAAAGATATATTTTTTTTTTCCTTTTTTGAGACAGTCTCACTTTGTCACCCTTGGTAGAATGCTGGTAGAGTGCTGTGGTCCCACAGCTCACAGCAACCTCAAACTTTTGGACTCGAGTGATCCTCTTGCCTCAGCCTCCCAAGCAGTTGGGATGACAGGAACCTGCCACAACATCTGGCTATTTTTAGAGATGAGGTCTCAGACTTGCTCAGGCTGGTCTCAAACCTGTGAGCTCAGGCAATCCACTTGCCTCGGCCTCCCATTGTGTTAGAATTACAGGCATGAGCCACCACACCTGGCCTCTATTCCAAAAAGGGGGTCTATTTTTACAAACTATATACAACCTAGCAATCAGATGTTTCTTTAAACTTATGTAAATACTTGTAAAATTATAAATAGATATATTAGCATGATCAATCTTAAAAAGGATTAAGGGTAAGTTTATGTATTTCTTTGGGGTCTCCTCCTTTAGGGTAGCGGTTCTCAACCTGTGCGTCGCAACCACTTTGTAACAATGAAAATACACCCTGCATGTCAGACATTTACATTACTAGTTATAACAGTAGCAAAATTACAGTTATGAAGTAACAACGAAAATAATTTTATGGTTGGGGGTCACCACAACATGAGGAACTGTATTAAAGGGTCACAGCATTAGGAGGGTTGAGAACCACTGTTCTAGTGTTTTTATAGTTTAATGTCTTAGATTTAAATCTTTTATCCATCGTGGGTTAATTTACGTAAGTAAATTTTTTGCTTTATCAAAGATCAGATGCCAACATGAGGCTGGTATCAGCTACAGATTCTCTGTTCTGTTCCATGTCTCTATTTTTATACTAAAATCATGCTGTTTTGATCACTCCAGACCTTGTAGTATAGCCTGAAGTATAATAAAATGATGCCTCCAGATTTTTTCTTATTTCAAAGAATTATGTTGGCTTTGGGGGATTTTTTTCTAGTTCCCATGAAATGTAGAACTATTTTTACAAGATTTTCAAAGTATGACATTGGTATTTTAATGGGGGTTGCATTAAATCTACAAATCGCTTTGGGTATCATAGACATTTTTACAAAGTTGATTCTTCTGACCCAGGAGCATCATATGTTCTGCTGTTAACATCCTCTGCAATTTCTCTTCTGTTTCATTATTCTCTCTGCAGAGACCCTTCACATCCTTTTTAAAATATATTATAAGGTATTTCATTTTCTTTGATGCTGCCATGAAGGATATTGTATCTTTAATTTGATTCTCAGCTTGACTGTTGTTGGCATATATGAAGGCTACTGATCTGTGCACACTGATTTTACATCCTGAGATATTGCTGTATTTCTTTCTCAGTTCCAGGGGTCTCATGGTGAATCCTTGGGAATTTTCTAGGTATAAGATCTGATCATCAGCAAAGAGTGAAAGTTGGATCTCCTCTGTGCCCATTTGGATACACTTTATATTTTTCTCTTGTCTAATTGCATTGGCTAGAACTTCCAGCATTATCGTGAATAGTAGTGGTGAAAGTGGACATCCTCGTCTGGTTCCTGTTCTACACGGGAAGGACTGCAGTGTCTCCCTGTTCCAAACAGTTGTTGGCTGGGATTTTTCATGGACAGCTTCTATCAGTTTCAGGAACGACCCATCTATGCCAGTTTTCTTAAGTGTTCTTTTCAAAAACAGATGATGAATTTTGTCAAATTCTTTTTCTTCATCTATTGAAAGGACCATATTGTCTATGTTTTTACTTCTGTTTACTTGGTGAATTACATGTATAGATTTGTGTGTGTTGAACCAGCCTTGTATCCCTGGGATGAAGCCCACCTGGTTATGATGAATTATTTTTTTAATGTGCAGCTGAATTCTGTTTCCTAATATTACACTGAATATTTTTGCATCAGTAGTCATTAATGATATTGGTCTGTAGTTTTCCTTTTTTGTTGTGTTCTTTCCCAGTTTTGGTATAAGCGTTATATTAGTTTTGTAGAAGGAGTTGAGGAGGGTTCTTTTCTTCTCAATGTTTTGGAATAGATTCTCCAATACAGACACAAGGTCTTATTTATTATTATTATTATTATTTTATTAAATTATAGTTGTGTACATTAATGCAGTCATGGGGTACAATGTGCTGGTTTTATATACAATTTGAAATATTTTCAGCAAACTGGTTAACATAGCCTTCATGCCATTTTCTTAGTTATTATGTTAAGACATTTATATTCTACACCTACTAAATGTCACATGTACCCTTGTAAGATGCACCATAGGTGTGGGCCCACCAATTACCCTCCTTCCACCCATCCTCCCCCTTCTTCTCTCTTCCCTCTCCCCTTTCCCCTTCTTCTTGAGCTTTCTTATAAAAAGAAAGTAGGTTTTATAGTAGGGCTGGGTACATTGCATACTTTTTCTTCCATTCTTGAAATACTTTGCTAAGAAGACTATGTTCCAGCTCCATCCATGTAAATATGAAAGAGGTAAAGTTTCTATCTTTCTTTAAGGCTGCATAATATTCCATGGTGTACATACACCACAGTTTGTTAATCCATTTGTGGGTCAATAGGCACTTGAGCTTCTTCCATAACTTAGTGATTATGAATTGGGCTGCAATAAACATTCTGGTACAAATACCTTTGTTATAATGTGATTTTTGGTCTTCTGGATATATACCTAGTAGAGAAGTTGTAGGATTGAATGGCAGGTCTATTTTTAGATCTCTAAGTGTTCTCCAAACATCATTCCTTTTGGGTACAAGGCCTTCTTTAAAGGTTTGGTAGAATTCTGGTCTACCAAATTGAAGCTGTCTGGTCCAGGACATTTTTTCATTGAAAGCTTTTTTATTGCTGTTTCAATTTCATTGCTGGATGATGGATTGCTTGTTAGGAGTTCTATTTCTTCCTGGTTGATTGTAGGGAGGTAGCACCATTTCAGGAATTTGTCCATTTCCTCTATGTTTTCAAATCTCCGAGCATAGAGATTTCTGTAGTATTCAGTAGTGATATGTTGTATTGCGGTGGCCCTTCTTGTTATTTCCCCTGACTGTACAAGACTGCTCATGACTTCTTATGACATGACCCCTTCTATGATATGGGCACTGAAACTAAAGCAAGTGGAAGAAGAATTAATACCATATAGAAACATTTTTAGAGAAATGAAAAAGCAAAATACACAGAAATTACAATGTATTTTATAAAGTTATACCAACTGTGCCTTTCCACCTCTTCCATCTCTTCTGTCTCTGCCAGCCCTGAGAGAACAAGATGAGAGAACACCTCTTCTTCTTCCTCCTTCTCAGCCTTTTCAATGTTAAGACATTGAGCATGAAGACCTTCATAATGATACACTTCTACTCCACGAATAGTACATATATTTTCTCTTTCTTATGATTTTTAATAACATTTTCTTTTCCCTTGCTTACTTTTTTAAAAATATAGTGCATAATACAGATAACATACAAAATATGTGTTGATTATTTTACCAATAATGTATCAGTATCAGGTATGTACTATGTATCAGTAAGTATGTTATGTTCTTATCAACAGCAGGCTATTATACTTAACTTTTGTAGGAGTCAAAAATTAGACATGAATTTTTGACTACATGGCACTTCAGAACATCTATTCTCATGTTGTTCAAGGATCAACTGTACATAGAATAATGAAGGACTCTTTTAGAGTTGATTATTTCTATTTACTAATTAGATTTTTAGTTTTCATGTAGTATAATGAGCCAAAAGTAATACTACATTTTTCTGTCACTGTATTGTTTAAACATTTTATTCTTTTTCACCTCCTTCTTTTCTCTTCCTGTATCTTAATATATTTAATAATCATCGTATTATTGTTACCCTTTTGCCTATACTTTATATAAATCTATTTTTTCTAGGTGAGAATTATTTGAGATCCACATCATATATGGGGCTATAAAACAATGAAAATTAAATAACTCTTTATTTTATGTATACTGAAGTCATTCAAGGTAATTCATTCAGAGATGAGAGCAACCATATACTGGTTGCCTGGTCATATCACTGAGTTCCCAGCATTTTTCTCTTTTCAGTAAGTCCTTGGTCTGGAAATTCAAGAATGAAACCCCAAGCTGGACACCCATGCTCAGTGGTTAGGGCACCGGTCATATGCTCCGGGCCTGGTGGGTTCAAATCTAGCCAGGGGCATGCTAGACAAAAAAAAAAAAAAAATAGTCAGGCACCTGGTGGGCACCTGTAGTGCCAGCTACTAGGGAAGCTGAGGTAAGAGAATTGCTTGAGCCCAAGAGTTTGAGGTTTCTGTGAGCTTTGATGCCACGGCCGTCTACCGAGGATGACAAATGAGACTCTGTCTCAATTAAAAAAAAAAAAAATGAAACCCCAGACCATGCAAATAAGTAACAGGAGAAAGTTTATTTACTAAGAAAGATATAGAAAGTACGGTAGCAAAGAAAAAGTAGCAAAGCCTCCATCAGTGAAGTGGGGGATTCCAAAGTAGGAAAACCTGCTGGGTCTTTTTTCTACACTGTGAACATATACTGCCTGTGAACAGGAGAGCTCTTGGAAATTGCAGGTCACACTTGGCCAGGAGCTGGCAGACAGAATACATCCTGCCATGTTGATTAGGAATGGATGTATTAGCAAATGAATGTGTTCTTCACAGTTCCTGCCCCAGGGCAAGCAGCAGGGCACTTCAGGAAGGCCCAGGTGAGGTGGCTCAGGCTGCTTTTCTCTGACACTGCTTGCATCCAGAGAGTGCTGTCTGGAGAAGGCATGTTTGCTCAGGCCTAGGAAATGGGGTCTCTCTCTAGCCCTGAATGGGGGAACCCTCCATCAACCGCAGGCTAGTGAAATGTAGAATGAGAGCCCTATTTTCTAACAGAGGAAGATGCTTCAAAGGGTAAAAGAAGAGAACTAATGCCCACTCAAATTAAAATGTGGCTATGTGTATTCTTAGGTACAGGCAATTTTCAGTGCGGTGTTCCTATGGTCCTGTGTAACCAGGTCTGAGATAAAAATCATCTTGAAATCAAACCCAGTTCATAGAGCTGGCAGATCAAATACGAGCAGAAACTGTCCAATGAGGACAAGTGGAATGCAGATCTTTAAAGAGACATCTTTAACAGGAGCAAAATAATAGGATTTTAAAAGAAGATTAGCGATAAGAACTGCCTGTGTCCTTGCTCAGGTTCTGGAGTGGTGTTTGGTTCACATTAGCTGCCAAAAGCAAAAGTAAATTAAATTTTAAAATTAAAAAAGTCCCTTTGGTTGAATGTAGTACTTTCTCCTTCCTTTTTTGGGATACAATCAATTGTTCTCCCTCTTTAAAAAAAAAAAAAAATAGCCTCAGACAATTCTAAAGTCTATTTACATTTGTCTTTGAAAAAAAGCTTATTTATCTAAAGACATAAGTTTTCAAAATTTACATTGATTAAACTAATAATCATATAACCTTCCATGATCTGAAACTAAAATAGGAACCCACATGTGGAAGAAAAGAGAAGCTTGAACAAAATTTAAAAATTAGCCATCAAGAACAAAGGCACTTATAAAAACAATTGACTAGGCTTAGTGCTCATAGTACAGTGCTTATGGCTCCAGGCACATACACTGAGTCTGGTGTGTTCAAACCCAGACTGGGCCAGCTAACAACAATGACAACTGCAACAAAAAATAGCCAGGCATTGTGGGGGGCGCCTGTAGTCCCAGCTACTTGGTAGGCTGAGGCAAGAGAATTGCTTAAGCCCAAGAGTTTGAGGTGCTGTGAGCTGTGATACCACAGCACTCTACCAAGGGTCATGTAGTGAGACTCTGTCTCAAAAAAACAAAAAAGAAAATAACACACGCAATTGACTAATGTGATAAATAGTGCCTTTTTTTCAAAGCAAAACCAAAACACACGTAGATGTAAAAATAGAATCAAAAAGTCTCAGGGTCACCCCCCAACTCCTTATTTCAAAGAGAAAGTAAAAACTTCAGACCATTTCTTTTAAAAAATTCCTTGTTAAATACCTGTAAGCAAAGACATGCAAACCTCACCTATGACTAGTGCCGGGAACTAAAGACCATCTGAGTCCACACAAATAACACATCATAGGCTTACCTTGCAGATAACAGAACTGGGGACAAGACAGAATTAGACATTCTTCCACCTACCCAGGGACCTCTGTGCATAACTGGTGCTTCCCTCACTCCCTTATGTTATGTAAAATATAGATTTCTTGGGTGTCACAAGAATGTAACCACTTGGTCTCATCAGCTTTGTCCTTCTTTGTGTGCCTTTAACATTCAGAAGGTTCCACCTTCTCCAGAGAAACAGCCACAGTTTGTGTGTGGTTCTGTTTTTCCTGGGTATTGATAGAGTTGAATGTACTGACACGCCCAGGTAGAACAGATTCACCCAGGTAGAACCAACCCACCCAGGAAGAATCAAGTGCCTGTCCCACCCAAGAAATAATGAATGCACCAATCCCTGCCCCCCTGACCCATTAAATCCCCAGCCGCCATAGCCCATTGGGGAATCTTTCCCAGTCAGGGATTTTCATCCTGCCTATACCCAGGTGGAATAAATACCACATTGACCATGCAGAACCAGGACTGGGTTTTCCTTTCATCTTGCGCCTCAGATTAATCTTTCATCTTTGGGTCCTTAACCTCTCACATATATCCTCAAAATCTAGGCTTAATAAACCTCCATTCACTGAGATTTTTGGTTCAGTCATTTACATGAACCAAGAGTCCTCTCACCTTCCTAGGAGGAAATTCACAAATCTGAATCTCTCCATCAATAAAGGTAAAAGAGGTCACTGTGCTTTCACTCTAAGAAATATCAAAGAGCATGAACTCTTACTTTCTTTCTCCTGAAACATTTGTCAAAATTAGTAATTCAAAATCTAAGCTATTGGAACTCTAAATTATTTAGACCCTTAAAAAAATGTGAAAATGAGGCCTAAGTAATGTGACAGGCAGCTGTAACCAGGTAGTGGCCATCCTGTGTTCTTTGATTAGGGATTAGCCTTCTTCCTTACCTGCATCATTTTGTAAAATGTTATGAATGACTGAAGTCCTCACACAAAGACTTCCTGGCTATTCCTTTGTCTTCAGATAGGATGTCAATGTACTCTTTTAAATTGAAATGGAAACAAAAACATGCCATACAGAAGAAAAATAAACTATAACTAATTAAGTCACAGTAACTCATAAACTAGCCTCGTATAGAAAATGCTTACACTTTTCTGGGGTTTGCCCACATAAGCAAAAACTTAACTTTTAGCTTCAGAGCACTGATCCGATTTCTCTGGAGTCTATGAGGCTACTCACAGGTGTTTGTTGGAATACCACTTTAAAACTGGATTCCTATCCTTTGATTATTTCAGGTTGACATCTTCTACAAGCCTGTAGGGGTTTTAAAAATAGTGCAGTACATAGTAGGTGTTACCACCCAACCAGGTTCATTGCCCACTGCTCAAACGGAAGCCAACACATTGAAATAGCCGGTGTTACAGAAGAGAAAGGGTTTAATATCGCAGGCACCATGGCAAAGAGATGGGGAGATTTCTCAAGTCCATCTACCAGAAGTTTTGGGAGAAAGAATTTTTAAAGACAGTTCGGTGGGCAAAAAGCTAGGCAATTGGTTCTGCTAATTGGCTGGGTTCCAAGAGAAACCATGCAGATGTAGAAATTGTCTTCTTTACTGAGTTAGTTCTTGGATGGGGGTCACAATACCAGTCAAGTCAGTTCCTTGGAATGGAGCACTAGAATGCAGGAGTGGGAAGATATCTCAGAACTACCTTTAGATTTCAAAAAGGTGATGCTATTTATAGTGAAAGTTATGAGCCTTTATGACCACCAGCTATGTGATTCCAGAGTTACAATTATATAGAGGCAAATGGGAGGAGTAGCTGATTATTATCAAGTGAAAAGGGGATAGTGGCTGATTATTATTTTTAGCTAGAGCTGTACCTTCTCAGTGTTTTAGGCCCTTACTACAATTCTTGCTTTGTACCCCTTTATTCATTTGTAAAGGGAAGTTTCATATATGCCCAACACATGTTATTATTTCTTCAGAATGCATATGAATCAAAAATTCAGATTCTGTAAGTACGCAGGAATCAAGGGGGTCAGACAGAGAAAGGGGTGGGGTCAAAGGTTAATTAATATATTATTTGAATACCAGCATTTCATGTTAACTTTCCCTCCCAAAGGTCAAAGAGAATCCACAATGTAGCTTGTTAACACAGAAATCTAAGACTTGATAATTTTTATTTTCTTCTCCAACTATAATGGCTTAAATAAATATTATCATAGGCAAGTAGCAAATTAGTGTATTTTTGTTATTAATGAGAAAACCTTCCTCTGGGATAAACCATTATTTTAAAAATAAAGAACTTGAATTCCATCACAGATGAACTTTAGGAACTGAAAATATTGGCACATTGCATGTGGGTTGTTAAAAAGGAAAGATCAAATTAAATTATCTACCACATTCATATTTGCTGAGTTAGTTCCTTTCCCCCCCCTAAGGTGGCTATAAAATCCATGCTAATTACTGAACTACCTCACAGGGCTGAAGCCAGGAGTAAATGGCAGGGAAGCAGCTGGAAACTCCTGAGTGCTGCATATTAACAGAGACAGGAGATTATCCCACTTGATCTGGCCTGGCTGGACCAAAGCCCTGCCTCTTCCAGAGATGGCCAAAGGGGCGCCAGGTGCACTTCACAGCTTTGAGTCTGGAATAAGAGCTCTCCAAGAGCAGATAAAGTGCCTATCAGCAAAAAATAATATCCAGTCTGTCAGGGAGTGGCTGTTGTCCAGGATTTCTCAACAGAAAACTAAGAGGTCACACATTTCTGTGAAAACAGGTGATTTAGCCACCAATTTTTGTCAATCATAGCATTCTTTGCCTTTTTTTTTCTTAATGTTAGCAGTCACAAACAAAATATGCCCATGGAATTGTCACTTTTCACTCATTGGGTGATTTAATTCTCTTAACAATTCTGTGAGACTATTTTTGTTGTTTTTTGTTTGTTTGCTTATAGACAAAGTAACTTGCCCAAGGGCTTATATGGTGGAAAGTGACAGAGCCAGAATTAGAACCTCATACATCTAGAACTTGCTTTCACAACCATGATGGTTCCTAGATTTTCAGTGACCTCCTTTTAATTTCCAAATATTTAATTATTGTCTATTTCCTTCTTAGCTGTTAACCACTCTCTAACTGCTCTGGGATAGAACTTCTACCCTCCCACCTACCCCCACCCCACACACACACCATGCAACTATTAACCAGTCCCAACACTGGGGTGTTTGCCTTACAAACACCCAAAAGGGGCAGTTATTTCTTTTCCAAACTTGCGAATATCTGAACCATGATTCTCTCTATTCAATACCTATTACCCAAAGGGAAATTTCAAGATATGCCCATTGGAAAAAAAGAGACTTTTTGAGTTTTCTGTGAAAGACTTGGTAAAAATCCAAGAACTTGAATTTGTTTTATGTTTCTGTTCTAAGACTGTGAAATGCTTTTAAGTGTCTGCTAAATTTTGCTCTAATACAGAACAGTAGGGAGGTGCTCCACCCCCCTGGAGTCACTTGAAAAGCTCACTGAAGTGCATTGAGGAAACGAACCTGCAAAGTAGCACTAGTCAAGCTGGCTCCCTTCAGAGGCCTTGGCAGCCCTTGGAGTCTTTCTAGCATGAATGCTCATAAATTTGTTTAGATTTCAAAGCAAACAATATGTGCTAGGTTTCCTCTTAAATGATAAAAGAAAAATAATGCTTCCAACAAATATCCCTCCCATCAGTGCTTTCAACTTGAGACAGCTAGAGTCCTTATGGGATCATCCAAGAATCATGAAGTGAGAGTGTATATTCACAGAATAGGATTTAAGGTCATCTCATTCACCTTTTTTTTTGTTTGTTTTGTTTTTCAGAAAGAAGGATTCCTAACAAATCTCAGTCAGTTGTTATGATGTTTCATCGTAATTTGAGCAAAAATAAAAATCCTTATGTCTAAATGAATTCTTCCTCTTTCTGCAAATTAAGCCCCCTACTTCTCTTTCGATCCTCAGTGGAGATGAGGATAATTGAGCACAATCCTTGTCATAATTCCCTTTTAACAGCTTGAAAACTGTTACGAATCTTCTTCATTTTAATTTTTAAAAACCCTCAATATGGGTGGCACCTGTGGCTCAAAGGAGTAGGGCACTGGCCCCATATACCGGAGGTGGTGGTTTCAAACCCAGCCCCAGCCAAAAAACTGCCAAAAAAAAAAAAGAAAAAAGAAAAACCCTCAATATGTTGATTTTTTTAGAATCTCTGTTCAAATGTGCATTGGTGCATTGCTATATTTCATCTTGATTCTTTCACTTCTCTAGAAATTTACTAAAACCCAAAGACCAATGTTAAAGCACGTTACTGATTAAAGTTTATATGACAATATCCTAAAGGGTTACTTTTAGCTCTTTTAAGATGATTAAACATTTCTAGTAGCTTTTTAAAAAAAATCACTTTTAATTTCTCACTATGTTGTAAGTACTTACAAAATACTCATTTATTCTGAATTCATTATTCTGGTTAAATGACTTACTGGTTCTACCCAGTTTGGAAGAATTTCTTTGGATGTTTTGCATCAGTATAAATTAAAAATATATCTGATACATTAAATAATACTCTTTCCTAAAAAAAACAAATCTCAATTTGATGAAACACTTCTTTAATTTATCACACAACATATGAAATTTTATATTTTTTCCCACAAGGTATTAGGAACCTAATTAAAATAGTGTCATCTATAACAACAGAAAGAATATCAGTTCTGTCATGTGTGGAATTATAAAAGCTAAGGTGTTCAATAGCCCTTTAGAGGCAACTGAGTCCAAACTTCCCACTCTGGAATGAAAATGAGAAGACAAGAGATGAAACACCTGGCCGAGCTCTTGATAATCTAGCTCTGATCCCCAGGCCCAGTTCTTCACATGTCCCTTCTCTTCTTCTACACAGCCATTTTTGTTTAAGAAAACATGAAAGTATGGTTTGTGCTTCATCCTTTAACATGCTTTTCAGATACAGAAACACCTTCATCATTTCCCTGCCTCTCTTTCTTCATCTAAGTAACCTGTGTCCATAAATTAATTCACCAGATATTCATTGAAATATTCAATGAATGCCAAAAGTATTGCCAAGACAAAGAGTAATAAATTGATACTATTATAATAAACATACATGCTGAGGAGTTCTCAGACTCTTCTACCTCTTTCATAGAGGGTTAAGTGAGTACATAGCTCTGAAAATGAAGATTTCCAAGATGCTGATAGAGGGAACAAGAAAAAAGTAGAGATGCCCTCTGAAAAAGATGGGCAGCCACCAGGGATACATGGATATAAGAAGCCTAGATGAAGATGTGTCAAAGAGGAAGAGAGAGCTGTAGAGTTTGGCTCTGTGTCATCACAGAGAAATCTGTTCTATTTAACAGTTCCTGATTATTTCTGGATTTAAAAAAAAGAAAAAAATTTTTATTTCCTTTCCATTTCTTATGTCATATCATAGACTGCTTTAAGAAAGCATGCATGAGAGTTATATACCTATTAAATAGATAAGAAGTTGTCCTTAAGATACATAAGCTTTGGTCCACCAAGAAATAACTCATTTAATACATATACAGTTAGTGTCTATATTTTGTGGTAATTTTTGTTTTCCTATAGTACCAAGTTATGATAATTCAGTACTTTTACTACATTTGTCAGCCACATATAATATTTCCTGATACCAGGGTCCTTTTTATATGTGTAATTTACACAAATCCACTAACAATTTTACTAAAAATGGTAATTGTTTAAGGAAAACTTTGAGCACCCTTTATAATATGTATACACACTTCTTGGAAATACTTCAGACATCTACATGTTCAAGCATCTAAATAATAGTCATGGGTCATAAAAACCTTAAGGGTTATTTCTAATGCTATGTGAATGTGTTGCTGTCACACATTAAACTATGTACTTCTTATTTTTTGTGTATCAACTATTACCCAACAGAGGATATCCTGACATTTTTCTTTAATGACCTTTGAAAAGATGGTATTGGTAGATCCCCCCTGTAACATACTGCTGATTATTTTTCTTTCTATATTTGGAAAACTTGTGGTCTTCTTTACCACAAGCATGATATAGACAGTAGATATTACCACAAGATGCAGACAGTAACTATATATATATATAAACTGAGTTATTTCCTAGTGGGAAAAAGCTTATGTATCTTAAGAACAACTTCTTATCTATTTATTAGGTATATAACTTACATGCATGCTTCCTTATATTAGTCTATGATAAGACATAAGAAATAGAAAGGAAATTTTTTAAAAATTTTTCTTTTCTTTTTTAACCCAGGCTGGAAAGGAGCTCCTGACTTTGAGGGATCCACCCAGACCAGCACCACAAATTCCCAGAGTTGAGGGTGTGACCACGGCTCTCTGCCAAACACCACCATTCCTCTTAGTACTCTCTTTTTCTTTTTCTGACCTTCTTTTTTCCTTTTCTTCAATTATTTTCTTTTACTCCCTTCTTTTTTTTTCTTTTTTTCTTTTTCTTTTCTTTCTCCCTTCTTGCTCTTTACCTTTCTCTTCCTTTTGGCCTTATACCAAAAGGCCACTTCAACATCTAAACTCTGAGACATGGTAATTTAATTTAAAGTGAAGGAGGTAATGAGGAGGAAAAAGTAGGAGAAGGAAGTGAACAAGAAGAAAACACACATGAGGAGGAACCAACAGAAAAACTCTGGCAACATAAAAAACCAAAGCAGAGCAAACCCCCTTCCCAAGGGACAATGAAGAAGCAGTGCAGAGGATTCCACCTATGAAGAAATAATGGAAATGGGAGAAACGGGATTTACAACATGGATGGCATAGGCAATAAAGGGAATTGATGAGAAAAATGAAAAAACAGAACCAAAAAATGGATAAAAGATATGAAGATTACAGAAAGGATATGGTGGAGCTTAAGGAATTGCAGGAGTCAATCAGAGAATGTAAAGATGCAATAGAAAATATCAATAACAGATGAAACCACGGAGAAAAAGGAATCTCAAAGATAGAGGATAAAGCTCTTGAGCTAATTCAGGAATTTAAAAGAAGAGAGAAAAAGTAGGACATTAGTTCAAAGAATTATGAGACTTCACAAAGTGTTCAGATATACAAATTATAGGGATCCCTGAAGGGGAAGAAGAACATCCCATAGGAATGGAATCCCTACTGGAGGATATCATAAATGAAAATTTCCCAAGATTTTGAAACACTCCTCTTAGAGGGAAATTAAACCCCAGGTCATCTAACAGAAATAGAGCATCTCTAGGGGTGGCGCCTGTGGCTCATCGAGTAGGACACCAGCCCCATATCCCAAAGGTGGCAGGTTCAAACCCAGCCTTGACCGAACTGCAAAACAGAAAAATAACTGGGCATTGTGGCAGGTGCCTGTACTCCCAGCTACAGGGAAGCTGAGGCAAGAGAATTGCCTAAGCCCAGGAGTTGGAGGTTGCTGTGAGCTGTGTGATGCCATGGCACTCTACTGAGGACGATAAAAGTGAGACTCTGTCTCTACACAAAAAACAAATAGAGCATCTCCAAGACACATTGTAAATACCCTGTCCAAAGTCAAGATGAAAGAGGAAATACTGTAAGCAGTCAGGAGTAAGCACCAGTTGACTTATAGGGGCAGATCCATTCAGGGTGATAGAAGACCTTTCAGCTGTAACTTTCAAAGTCAGAAGAGAATAATCATCTGCCTTTAACCTTCTTAAACAAAACAATTTTCAGTCCAGAACTCTCTATCCTGTGAAACTAAGCTTCAATATAGATGAAGAAAACAAATCTTTTACTGATATGTAAATATTGAGGAAGTTTGCCACAAGACCAAGTCTACAGGAAATACTTAGACCTATTGTCCACATTGACCATCACAATAGATCACCAGCAAACTAAACACCCAGAAACTAAAAGACAAAACCTAGCTCCCACAATGGTGCAAAGGAAAAAAGAAGTAATTTATCAATTTAGATGCCTACATTTGAAAAACAGAAAGAGAGCAGATAAACAATCTACTGAATCATCTTAAGGAAATGGAAAACAAAGAGCAATCTAATCCCAAACCTAGCAGAAGAAAAGAAATAACCAAAATTAAATCAGAAATAAATGAAATTGAAAATAAAACAATAATTCAGAAAATTAATGAATCACAAAGTTGGTTTTTCGAAAAGATAAATAAAATCAATAAACCATTGGCCAGATTAATCAGAAAGAGAAAAGTATAATCTCTAATAACCTCAATCAGAAAAGAAAAGGGCGAAATAACCGCAGATATCACTGAGATACAAGATTATCTCTGAGTACTACCAGAAATTCTATGTCTAGAAGTTTGACAACGTGGAGGAAATGGACCAATACCTGGAATCACACCATCTCCCTTGACTTAACCAGGAATAAATAGATCTTTTGAACAAACCAATATCAAGTGCTGAGACTGAAGAAATAATAATAATACTTCCAATGAAAAGAAAGCTCTGGACCAGATGGCTTCACCCCCAAATTCTATGAAACCTTCAAATATGAGCTTGTACCTAGACTGCAAAACATATTCCAAAACACTGAGGGGAAGGAACCTTCCCCAAAACATCCTATGAAGCAAACGTCACTCTGATTCCAAAAACTATAAATGGACCTAACTAAAGAGGAGAACTACAGACCAATTTCACTAATGAATATCAATGCAAAAATACTCAACAAAACCTTGTCTAATAGATTGCAGCTACACATTAAAAAAATTATATATCACAATCAAGTAGGCTTCATCCCACGGATGCAAGGCTGGTTTAACATACACAAATCCATAAATGTAATTCACCATATCAATAGATGCAAAAACAAAGACCATATGATCTTCTCCATAGATGTAGAAATAGCACTTGATAAAATTCAGCATCCTATTATAACAAGAACCTTTAAGAAAATAGGCATAGGTGCCACATTTCTTAGACTGATTGAAGATATCTATGACAAGTCCACAGCTAATATCATAGTGAATGGAATAAAACTGAAAGCTTTTCCACTTAGAACTGGAACCAGACAAGGCTGTCCTCTATCACTACTACGATTCAACATAGTGCTAAAAGTTCTAGCCAATACAATCAGGCAAGAGAAAAATATAAAGTACATCCAAATGGGGTCAGAGGAGGTCAACCACTTGGTCTTTGCTGATGATCTGATCTTATACTTAGAGAACCCCAGAGACTCAACCACAAGATTCCTGGACATGATCAAGAAATAGAGTAATGTCTTAGGGTATAAAATCAATGTCCACAAATCAGTAGCCTTTGTATATGCCAATAACATCAAGTTAAGAAGCTAATCAGGCTTGGAGCCTGTAGCTCAGCAGCTAGGGCACCAGCCACATACACCAGAGCTGGCAGGTTCAAATCCAGCCTGGGCCTGCCAAACAACAATGACAACTGCAACAACAAAAAGCCAGACATTGTGTTGGGTGCGTGTTCCCAACTACTTGGGAGGCTGAGGCAAGAGAATCGCTTAAGCCCAAGAGTTTAAGGTTGTCGTGAGCTTTGACACCAAAGCACTCTACCCAGGGCAACATAGTGAGACTCTGTCTCAAAAAAAAAAGCTAATTAAAGATAAAATTTCCTTCACAGTAGCCTCAAAAAAACCAAAATACCTAGGAATATTACTAATGAAAGAGGTGAAGGATCTCTACAAAGAGAATTATGTAACCCTAAGAAAAGAAATAGCAAAAGACATTAACCAATGGAAGAACATACCCTGCTCTTGGCTGGGAAGAATCAACATTGTTAAAATGCCTATACTTTCCAAAGCAATCTACAGATTCAATGAAATCTGCATTAAAATACCAACATCATACTATGAAGAACTGGAAAAAATAGTTCTTCCTTTCATATGGAACAAAAAAATAACCCTTTATAGCCAAAGCAATTTTTAGTAAAAAAACAAAGCTGGAGGCATCTCTCTACTAGACTTTAAGATATCATTACAAGCCCACAGTGATCAAAACAGCATGGTATTGGCACAAAAATATAGATATAAAGATATGAAACTGAATAGAGAAAACCAAGTGATGAAACCAGTCTCTTACAGTCATCTTATTTTTGATAAACCAGATAAAGGGGGGAATAAAAGGGGGGAGGGAAGTAGGGGGAATTGGTGTGTGTCCACCTAATGGGCACAATGTAGGGGTATATGGCACACATTTTGGGTGGGGGACAGAACTACAAGAGGGACTCTACATAACAAATTTAAGTACTGTGACCTGGTTATTTTTACCCTCACATTAACCTGAAATTAAAAAAGAAAACTTTCATTGCTTATGTGCTTGTCACTAGTGTCTATTACTAAGTGTAACACATACAATTTTCTTAGTCTTTATCACAAGCTCATTAAGACATAAATTATAGCTTCAGTGCCTGTAGCACAGTGGTTACGTCGTCAGCCACATAGACCAAGGCTGGTGGGTTCAAATCCAGCCTGGACCAGCTAATCAACAATGACAACTGTAACAAAAAATAGCCAGGCATTGTGGCAGGCACCTGTAGTCCCAGCCACCTGGGAGGCTGAGGCAAGAGAATCACTTAAGCCCAAGAGTTCGAGGTTGCTGTGAGCTGTGACACCACTGAACATAGTGAGACTCTGTCTAAAAAAAAAAAAGGCATAAATTATATATTGTACATATAAGGAACCTTCAAATGGTAGAGCTAGGATTCAAGCCCCAGCCAGTATTCCTCCCATACCATATTGCTACAAATAAAGGGTAGAATGTTGTGAATACTATTTGTTTTCAGAACTACAAGATTAAAACAAAAGTTTTAATTTTTTGCAAAGTTATAAAATAGCAGTATATTTTTGAATGGCACATGTACACAGAACATCTTTTCCTTTTTATTTATTATTTATTTATTTATTTATTTATTTGAGATAGAGTCTTTTTAAAAAGTAGCTCCATCATTCCTCACTGTAACCCTGAACTCTGGGACTCTCCCTGATCCTCCTACCTCAGCTTCCAAAGTTGCTAAGACAACAGGCATGAGTCACTACACCCAGGTAATTTTTTGAAAATTTTTTGTGGAGACTGGTCTCACTATGTTGCCCAGACTGACCTAGAATTCCTGGACTTGAGCAATCCTTCTGCCTCAGCCTCCCTTATGAATCATCTCAAGGAACTGGAAAAAGAACAATTCAATCCCAAACCCAGCCAGAAAAGAAGTAACCAAAATCAGATTAGAATTAAATGAATTTGAGAACAAAAGAAATATTCCAAAGATTAATTAAACAAAAAGTTGTGTCTTGGCAAAGATAAACAAAATTGGCAGCTTTGGCCAGATTAACAATAAACAAAAAAAGCAAGTTCTTTAATAAACTCAATCAGAAATGAAAAGGGGGAAATAACAACAGGTAACCACAGAAATTCAAAATAGCATCACTAACTACTACAAAAATCTCCTCTCAATTGATATAGAAAAAGCATTTAACAAAATTTAACACCATTTTGTGATATGAACACTTAAGAAAATTGGCCTAGATGAGACATTCCTAAAATTGACAGAGGCCACAGCTGCATAATATCCCGTGATAAATACAATACCACATACAGTCACAGGGGGGCTAGCTCTCCAACATCTGAATTTGGGGAAGACACAATTCAATCCATAACAGATACCCAATTGCACATGAATAAGTCATTTCAGTACCATAAAATAATACTCACCAGATCATTTAGTCAAAATAGGACAAATCAGAAGCCAAGGAGATTTTGAAGGAGTCTAAAAATATAGTACATTAGGCTTCTAGGTAATGAGCTGGTGAACAGAACTTCTAGTTGATCACCTCAACTAAAGTAATGAAGTAAGTGTCAGTATTGATTGCCCTCATGTGTAGTAAAATATTTGTTCCTAAGAGTGCTTCCAACATATACCTACTCCCGCATGGACAAAATGATCACTGAAAAAGCAAAAAATCACTTTTGGTCAATCTGTAACCATAATCACCACGGAAAGCAACATTTGATATCACTGAAAAGGATTGCAGCTCCCCCCAAATTGGGCACACCATCCTTCTGTGATGGTTCAGAAACCATGTGCACATAACAAGCTTCAATTATCAGCTGAGCAGCTTTAAAACTACAGGTGTTCACTACATGTAAAGCCTGAAAGAATAGGTTCTGATTGTCATGTCTTTACTTCCTTAAAATATTGTCTTTATCATAATAAAAATCCTACCATGGTATAAACAACATTTACAAAATAAAAAATGTAATTCCTGGTATGTTAAGAACAAATCCATACAAAGGCCAGAACTCTCACAAATATTAATAACTATGGAAAACCACCCCGGAGAGAAAAAAAATGTTCAACTTCATACTGCTTTTCTAAAAAAGAAATTGGAGAGAATCATTGGTGCTCAAAACCACTTGAGCATCACAAATGCTTTAAGCATATCTTTGCATTTCACTTGAATAATTAGAGTGTTTCAAACATTGTTGTGATTAGTTTTCAAAATGAAACCATTAATTAATTAGAAATTTAATTATTGTTATATCAAGTCAGCAAAGGTTCTCCCCCATTTTAGGCGCTCTTATAATTAACATTTTTCCTTCTTCCGTTTCATAAAAATGTTTTATAAGTTGGCAGGACCTTCAAAAAATGACTTCTTTTCTACTTTTACTATGCTAAGCTAATTATAAAATAAATTTTTTATTTTGTAATTCTTTACCGTTTTTATTCACCCTCTGGGTACTGAATTATAATTAATTCTGCTTTCCTTCCTCTAATAGATTTATGTGTATTATCATATATATTAAATTTTCAGTCCTGTAACTTTTCCTTTCATTTTTATTGCTATGCATACTGACAATGTGCACTTCATTAAAAACATGTAATCCCTTAACTGTGATCAGGTTATAATTGCAAATCTTTATAATGTAATAACATGCATGTTCATATTTTATTACAAGAGCCCCCTTTCCACTTGAAAATTCTGGAGCTCCTATCCTCTTAAATTGCAATATGAGAATTGGATTTAAGAATTCCAAGTTCTTATGCAAAACCAATAATAAGCACATCTGTCTGTTTTCTTGTGCCTCCTGCCACTCTAATTTAAAATGTAGTTACTCATCTATTTATTTCTGTCAATGTGATATTTAGACTAATTTAGGTAATTAACATAATATACAGAAGGAGTGAGATTTTTTATCTGAAAGTGATTAACATTTTGTGATCAGATGAAGCAATAACACTCTGATGTTAAATTGGGTTTTTTGACCATAGCCAACCTTTCCAGAAGAAGATGTTTTAGTACAAATAAGCTGAATCCAGATTTAAGAAATACAAAGTACAAAATGTAGTATAACTGGACAGGGACCAGTGGGAATAAAATGATGATCTCCCAGACAATACTCCAGAAATGCTAGTATACTATTCTCCTTTATCCCTTAAGAATTTTGGTAATATTCTCTTACTTGTCCAGAATTGACATAGCCCCTTTTGGAGTTATCAGGATAGCAATGTGCCATCCAAATGCACCAGGTTATTATTGTTTTATTTATTTCTTTTGTTTTGGCATGGGTGAGGTACAAGAAAAGGGTGATGGGGACAAATGAAAGCATTCTAAAAAAGTGTGCTGGAATTTGCAGTGATAAGTGATCATTGGATAGTCAGATAGTTCATAAACTGTTTAGCATCATAATCCAAAAAATAAGACCAGGTAAATGAATCTGATTTTTTTTGTTTTTTTGTAGAGACAGAGTCTCACTTTATCGCCCTTGGTACAGTGCTGTGTTGTCACAGCTCACAGCAATCTCCAACTCTTGGGCTAAGGCGATTCTCTTGCCTCAGCCTCCTGAGTAGCTGGAACTACAGGCGCCCGCCACAACGTCCAGCTATTTTTTTTGTTTTGTTCTGCAGTTCCGTTGGGGTCAGATTTGAACCCACCACCCTTGGTATATGGGGCCGGCGCCCTACTCGCTGAGCCACAGGTGCCGCCCAATGACTCAGATTTGTAAATTAGTCTTCTGCCAAGTAAGTGACAATTGAGTTAAGTAAAAATTATTTTCTCCTACTATGAACACTTTCTGCCCTGGAGAAAATAACTTCTTAACCCAAACCTAAGTACTCTTAAATGCAGGTCAACTAACGCATAAAAACACTCAAAATGATCAACAACTGAACACTTCCCCTGATATTTTAGAATCACCCCTACAAGGTAAACTTCCTCAAGTTTAGAACACCTTTGTTCTCTCTTCAATGTCCCTTTAATCTAAAATGAGGCATTCAAGTGGGCACTTTCCACCATCTTCGGAGATTCCTGACAGTCAACCCTCTCTACCGCAGCAATTCTTTCCTACTCTTTCTCTGTCCTTACTTGTTGTACGTTGATATATAAAGGCTCTCACTCCTGCTCAATCTATTAGATTAGGACACTAAACTTCTTGGGTTTTGGACTATCCATTTCTTTTCAGCTCAGCAAGGGCAGAAGTCTTGTTTTTTCCTTATACTACTACTATCTCCAGAATGAAGCAGGAATATTAAAATGTAATGGTCTTCCAACCTTTACTATTCCTTAGCTTCTACACACACACAGAGTCCATTTTTGCAAAGTGCTCAGAGTAGCTTAGATGTTATTCTCTCAGGGACTTTTCAAGGCTGCAGTGGCTCCTCCCATGAAATTTCCTGGTAGCCTGTGCTCACTCCATGATATTATGTGACTGTCTTTTTACTCCACTGTAAGACCCTTGAGGATAGAACCTCTATCTTTCACTTTTATTTCATCAATACTGAGCAAAATGACTGAAACACAATAGGTACTCATTATATATTTGCCAAACATATATAAAAAAATACAGTCCTTCTTATGGTATGGCAGCAACGCCCTCAGCAAAACAGTATAGAAACTACTCTTTAGAAATGAGATTACATCCAGGACTGAGTCTGCATCTCTGCTTTGCCAAAGAACCAAATGATAGAACCTATGATATCCAGATGAATGTGCTCCTAAAAATATCTACGCCCTATTTCCCAGAACCTTTCAATATGGTACTTTATGTGGCAAAGTAGCATTTGTTACTTTAATATGTAATTAGGGAAGAGTCTTGAGATAGGGAAATTAGCCTGGGTTATCCAGGTGAGCTGAATCTAATCACATAATCCTTAAAAGGGGAAAAACTTTGCTGTCACAAAAAAGATATAAAAACAGAAGCAGGATCAGAAGACGCTACAACACTAATAGCTTTCAGGATGGAAAAAGTTGGTCACCAACCAAGGAATCTGGACCTCTATAAGCTAAACAGAGAGGGAGGTGGATTCACCTAGAGCCTTAACAAAAGGATCATGGCTTTACCAACACTTGGGTTTTTATACAAGTGAGACTGCTTTAGGACTTTTACAGACTGTAAGATAATAAATCTGGGTTGTTTTAAGCCACTATATTTGAGGTAACTTCTTACAGCAGTGATGGGAAATAAGGCAGCCTGAGGCGGCCTTCCCAGAGGTGCATTTCTAGACACTGCTGGTGTTGCTTACAATAAAATGAACTCAAAAGTTTTCTTAATAAAACCACCAAAATAAATAGATCAATATAGATACTGATTCTTTATTTTGGTAAACATCTCAGCATATTAAACAACAAATTAAAATATTGATTGAAGATCTCCCTTCAAAATAAGATATCTATACTATTTGCTCACCCCACTTACTTTAGAGAGAGATTCATTCAGACTTAAAAAGATAAGTAAATTATTTAAGCTTGCTCAAAGATTTTAGTTGAACATAAATTATATTGATTCATGATTCCTTAACTGTCAATTACATGACATTTCTGTGGTTTTTAGTGCAGATAATATATATTACTAACATGCATAAAGAAACATAACTTTTCTATCACCCTCTTCAAATTAGAATTTCCCAGTTTCTCCTTACGTCCCATGCTAAACATGTGCTACTTAGACAAAATGTCACTATGGTGTGCAATCTGACCCCTACGCTCATGAAAACTCTTTACTATTACATTAAACCTCTATTATTAGCCTATAAATTATAACTGTTTCATTGCCTCAGAAAATATTCTAATATTTTGTTTCATGAGAATAAGATACCTTAAAAGTTTTTGCCTAGTAATTACCTCCTTCTAATAATGATCACCATATTAAAAACCTGAGCCAAGTATTCCAAGTTCAATACAGAAATGTCATGCATTATGCAATATTCCACTCAAATCAAATTAAAGAACCTTCCCATTGGAGGAGTTACCTGGGCAACACTAAGATGCCTCAATAATGACTGTCATCACTAAGCCAAAGTATTTCTTCAAAATACCCATTCAGTGACTACAGAGGCCGATATCAATAAGCATGAAACTAATATATAACAAAGAGTATAATTTGGCCAAAAAAATTCCCTTCTTTTTGGTGTATGGTTGCTTATATTTGTTACATCATGGAAGAGATTGAGCAAATGATTAAGTCCATAAAACATGACTATTCAGAGAAATCAAGATAGGGGGAACTCCTTATTCCACTTCACTTGAAGAGTCATAAAGTCTCAGGTTACCCCAGAAGTTGAGGATGGAGTATAAGGGGAAAAAATGTTAAGAAGTATAGAGCCTCAACTGCCTTGCCCTGAAAAACTCAGCAAATATCTCACAGTCAGCATTGCTCAACTCTACCCCAGACCTGGGAGGTGTAGTCAGAATAAATTAAACTGAGAGACTCTAAATGTGGGGCTCAAGAAGCATTTGAATTGGAAGGAAGGTAGAGACGCAAGATTGGAAATCTGGGGATTAAAGGAAAATATGCATAGGAACCCTCAGTCCCTCATCCGTTATCCCATCTCCAAACAAGGATGATGAAGACTTAGGTCTTTCAGGCAGGGGCCCAGGGACTTCAGGGGCAGGAGAAGTCTCTACAGATATTGATACTAAAGGTTGCTAAATTGTAATTAATGCAATTAATTTACAGCTAAATTCACTTGTCGAAAGGATCTGCTTCCCCACCTCCATCCAACCAACATTCTGATGAACAAAGAGCAAAGACCATCAGACTTTTGGGAAAATATTCTAAAATCAAAAGAAATCAAAAACCAAAAAACCACAGCCATTTTTGTAGTGGCTACCCATGAAGAATGAGCGTGAGGACAAATGAAGGAGAAGATTTTTTTCCTTCACGTACATTTCTGTATTCCTTGCAAATGGTTTCCATAACCATGTGTCCATTTAGTTTAAAAATTAAGATGCAGGTGGGGAGAGAGGGATAGAGACAGATAGAGACGGATGGGTTCAAGGATACAAAATTGCAGTTAGAAAGGATGCATACATTCTATTTCATCCATACCTCTGAAGGATGATTACAGTTAACAATATTATTTAGTTTCAAACGGCTAAAAGGAAGCGATTGAACATTCTTAGCACAAAGAAATGATAAAGGTTTAAGATAAAGGATGCTGATGACCCTGATCTGATGGCCAGGCATGCTATATATTGAAACATCACTATGTACAATTATGACTTGCCAATAAAAAAAATTTAAAAATTGAGATGTAAATTATATCCTAAAATAAATCTGCTTTTATGCTCTTGTCTGGGTGACAAAATGGCAGAGAGATGCCAGTCAAGCTTCACCTAAGAAGTTCTCTCCACCTTTCTAGAGTCTCCCCCATCCTTAGGTGAGGTCTCACAGAAATCCACTGACTCTAAAACCACCACCACTCAGCCCCTTGCCTGTTTCATAACATACCAATTAGTAAACCATATTTTCTTTCGTTGTGCAACAGATGGTGTCAGAGGCAGTTTGCAAGACTTGTGCCTCCCAGAAAGATTTCATCCAGCTTGACTGGTTTCATGAATTGCCTATCAAGGGAAAAAAGACAAAAAGAATATTATGACTAGACTTTCCAGTTGGTGAACATAGAGTAATCAAATTATTCCAACCAATAATATAATATTTTTCCACATGCACATAGAATGTTCCACAGTAGAGTAGCCAGATTAACCATCCCTGTGGGAGCAGGCAGGACATGCTCAATTTATTAGGACTCTGAGATGAGTTTTACTAACAACATTGGCATTATAAGGCCAAATGTAAGATATTGGGATGTTATACTGATTTAATTCAGTAAGGCTTTTATAACAACTTGTAATTGAAAAGTCAAACTGGATCATTTAAACATCTACATTTCCTAATTTATATATCTAACTACTGATGATTTGACTTTTAGTTTCCTCTATTAGTGAGGGTAAACTAATTGTTATAATAAACAAATCCAAAACTGTATAATGAATAGTTCAAGCACAAAAGCTATACAATTGTCTAAACTGGGGCCAGGTACGATGGCTCACACTTGTATCCCTAGCACTTTAGGAGGCCGAGGTGGGAGAAGCCCTTGAGACTAGCAGTTTGAGACCAGCCAGAGCAAAAGCAAGACCGCATGTCGACTAAAAATAGAAACATAAGCCAGCGCTGTGGCATGCACCTATAGTCCCAACTACTCAGGAGGATCGCTTGAGATTAGGAGTTTGAGGTTGCTATGAGTTAGACTGAGGCCACAGCACTCTATCTTGGGCAACAGAGTAAGACTCTGTTTCAAAAACAATAAAAGTAAAAATTGTCTAAACTGGGACACTTTAGAGAGAGGAAGGGCCACTAATTAGACTTGACAGTAAATATGATTCATAGCTGTCCTAGGCCCACTAGGATGATGGTAACCCTAAGATGACGTGTGGGTTTATGAACCAGGCCTCCGAGTGATGTAAACACATCACATCCTAATTTACTACAAGGTAGCCTAAAAATATGGACTCTGTACATCCACAGGAAAAGAAGCATATGGATTTGATCAAAGTTGGCTAGCCAGCCTGTTTTTGATACTTATTTTTGCCACATTCAGTTTTCTTGCAAACAGCCTACCTAAAAAGATTCATTCATTTAATAATGAGACAAAATCTCCATTCTCATAACGTCATATACTACTGTATACAGCAGTGTGATAAACCCATATATACAATGCCAGGTAGTCATATATTCCATGAAGTAAAAAATAAGTTGGGAAGAGGGTGCTTTTCAGATAGACCAGTCAGAGGAGGGCCCCACTTGCAATGTGGGGCAGAAACTTGAGTGAAGCAAGAGAGGGGAACTGTTTGAAAGAAGAGTGTCCCAAGAAGGAGGGATGTTAATAAAAATACCTTTTTTAATAAACACGTCACATTATTCAGTCAAAAACTTTTCTGTTGTAATTTAGGGAAGCATAATAAATAGTGATTCTATCACTTCTTATGTGGGATTTTCAGGTATCCCTAACATAAAACATTATTCATTCCCTAGTCTCTCTAAGAAATTGTGACTAAAATTTTTCACATCTCTGGGTTCCTTTCTTCCTTTTTAAGGACAGAATTATTTTATTTCAAATCTTTATAGTAGCAACTCATTATAATAGAGAACATGTTTTTTTCTGGAATATTAAAAGAAACAACTGTCAACCCTTTAGCTTCTCCATTACTTTCAACTGTAAGCATCAGAAGACACTCAACTTGGTTCACACAGATGGAGGAAGGTATTGGCCAACTGGGCTACATGCAAAATCTTGATTCAGAAACTTTTCTCCCTATCATCAGGATTCTTTCTTTCTTGGTGTCTGCCTTGCGCTACAAAGCCCTCATTTTGCTTACTTCCTCCTTGTCTATTGAAAGACGGACGTGGCTTACCTGATCAGTTACTCAGTTGTTTTTTCAGTTTCCAGCTTATGTGATCTTACTATAGAAAATCCTAAAAGCACTAGATGACGTCTCCCTCCCTTGGACATAACCCAGAGAAAAGTGTTCTGATTGATTTCACTTGAATCACTTTTGCGCTAATCACCATGGCTGAGTGGTGACAGTTCCATTAGTCAGAACAGCTAAGAACCAGTATTTCCCCAAATAGGGGAAGTACTGTTAACAGAAAAAGGGGAAAGTATTGCTGGGCAGACCAAAACAATCATTATTACAAATGCCAACCATTAAAAGAAAAGTATCACCCACTACTACATGTGGCATAGAATCAGAATCAGAATCAATCATGTGAACTTGGGCAGGAATACTGGTTCACAAATTACTAGTTATGTGGCTTTAGGCATGTTGGTAAACTATTTTTAAGCTTTTTTTCTCTTAAATTCTGCTAACAACGGCACCTATCCACAGAGTTGTTACACAAACTTAGGGTCCATTTAGTAAATGCTCAAATAATAGTTGCTATTATTTCTATTTTACGTATTTTTCAATAAACTCTTGCAACAGTTCTAGGAAACAGGTATTAATAGCTCTAATTCAGGTAAAGAAATTGAAACTCAGGACATGAATTGAGTTTGCCCAAAGTTACACAGCTGGTAAGTGACAGATCGGGTTCAAATCCCACAACTGTAGGGTTCTAAAACCCATCTCTCCACCATACCACAGTGCCTTAATGATGAGGGACACTGAAAGTCTTGAGATACACAAAAATTAAGATATGTAAAATCATTTTGATCACTGTATTTTCTCGATATAATTACCACAACGTTCTATGTATCATTCTTATAAATCATTTGTGCATTCTTCTTTGCTGAAGAACTTTCTTTCATGCATGCAATATATTACCATAGAGAACAGGAAATACACAAATCGGGCCAGATCAGGACTGTGGATGAGTCCTCAGTTTAAGATTAACCACTCCAGGAACTGAATGGTGAGGCCGGCTGTGTGAGCAAACTCACTGCATGATGGGCCCCCACAGTGCGGTTCATGGCTGCTGTTTGTGAAGCTTCCAAAGACTTTTGGTTGCCGTACTGTTAAGTACCACGGAGCAGGATCAGACCTTTGTTCCGTCAGTTGCAACATGATCACTTTTGGAGAAGAAAGCTGTCACCATTTTCTTCCCAATACATGAGGGGGCACCTCACTTTTGTTGGTGAATTTTCAGTGAAAAAAAAAAATCCAGGGCAGTGTCTGTGGCTCAAGGAGTAGGACACTGGCCCTATATACCAGAGGTGAGGGGTTCAAACCCAGCCCTTGCCAGAAACTGCAAAAAAAAAAAAAAAAATCCATGGTCCACACTGTGGACTGCTGCTTATTCTCTGCATCAAACCAGTAAACCCAGATTTCATCACCACTGACAATTCAGAAACCCGTCTAGACTCGCCTCCGTCAAATCTGCCCTGAGCTTCTACACACTGGCCATCATGGATGCGCTTTTGCTCATCTGCCAAAGTGTGAGCACTTTATTAAGATGCAACTTTCCAGACTCAACTTTCCTGCCCCAACCCCATCTGTGGTGCTGCCGCCTCAGTGTCCTTGAATGTCACGTGATTGTTTTTGCAAATTATTTTTCCCACAGCAGTGACGATTTCCTTAGTCACCACGGCCGCTAAAGCCCCACTCCTCTCCTGGTCTTCCAGTGAAATTTTAGCCTTTCCTAAATTCTTGAAACCACAGAAAAACAGTCACATGGGAAGAGACTCGTTTAGCCCACTTTTGGAACCATAGAAAATCACCATGTGAAAATGCTGTCTCCCCGGCTCCACAGCTGGTGTCAACTGAGTGCCACTGGGTGGCTTCCCAGTAACACCAACAAGTCCAGCAAGTTGACCCTTGTGTGGGTGAAAAAGAAAAGACACTGTCGACCGTGTTTCTTAGAGGTGAAATAGTGGACATAAAACAGCCTGTCTCAAAACTCATTACTACGTAATTCCTGGTATTAGTCTATAGAAACTATTCATCTACATTGAGTTATTTTTCTCTAAATTAAATGATGTCCCCTCACCCTTGTGCATTCACCTGAGTAATTTGTTAATTCCTGCTGCCACGAGGCTGGGACCATGTGAAGAATTAGATGGTCAAACAGGGAAAACCAGTTCACTGCAGATAAGTGAAAACTGTATCTGAAGGCTCATTCCATTCATTTTGGGTTCTTATCCCTACAAACCCATAACATTCTCATAAGGTCTTTGACTATGGAAAGTGAGAGTTTAGAGGCCTGAACTCGAAGCTTTGTTTCAGTATCTCAGTTTCACCCTTGGTAACCAAGAAGCCTATGGAATTGCAGTGGCAAGTGTTCTGCAAAGTATAAAAAGCTAAATAAATAGGTGGTATGTTACTGACAATAACCTTAAGAATAAAACATTTTTATCAGTTTCTTAAACTTTACTATCAACATGTTTCAGATTCTGTCCTAACAGTTGCTTTTGAAAAAGGAAGAACCTGGACCGTGAAATTTTAAGTCAGGGGAAAGAAAGACAAGCCCTGCAGTAAAGAAAATGCAATGAAACGGAAGCCTGAGGACAGCAGAAGATGTGTGAATCCTTCAAAACTCTGCCCACGGCCTTAACAGTGCCTACTTCCCTGTGTCTGAAATACAAATAATTATTCAGGGTTAAGAGGGAAAGGTCTTCTCCAGCACTCTCACACAAATTTAACTGAACTACAGTTAATTTTAGAAAATGTACAAGTTCAGAAGCAATTTATGGTATATATTAAAACATCAATTTTAACAGGTGAACTTTGTGCATTTGCAAATGAAGAAATTAACACCAATAAATTGCATTGGATACAGTATTGTCACTTGCGTGCTATATTAATTTACCGCACTAATTAACTTACTGTCTCACACCAAATCAACATGCCCTCTGTAGGATGAACTCATATTAATATGGACTACGTAGGACCTACATGAACTCTGGTAAGTTTTTCTCAATATACAGGCAGGTATTTCCAAGAATTTATTTATGATGCAAACGTTGCCATCATAAAAGTCATTATGCCAGTGTTGGCAATGCCATTTTGCTTTACCTAGAGCATTTTTTAATGTAAGGAATATCAACGCTGTGTTTGGATCCTTCCTTCTTTTCTTCTTTACAAATGCAAGAAGCAAAGACCTACTGAATATGCTCCACAGACCACACTGGTGTTATAGAAAAACAAAGAGCTCACAGAGGTGAAGAGGAAGGCAGATCGTATCCAGGCCTCATTGGAACCAAAAGAGACTAGAGACCGGATACTAGGAAGATATATTCCGGAGATAGGAATCCTATCTCTTAGAAATTAAAGAGTGTCTGTTTTCTGCCTCCTTTCTTAATGCTCCTCCACTTTGCTCACCTACCCCTCCAGTCTCCTCTTCTCTTTCTCTTACTTATCTGCATTAAAACTCCTAAACAGCTGGCTCAGCGCCTGTGGCTCAACAGGCTAAGGTGCCAGCCACATACACCTGAGCTGGCGGGTTCGAATCCAGCCCGGGCCCGCCAAACAACAATGACGGCTGCAACCAAAAAATGGTTGGGCATTGTGGTGGGTGCCTATAGTCCCAGGTACTTGGGAGGCAGAGGCAAGAGACTCGTTTGAGCCCAGGAATTGGAGGTTGCTGTGAGCTGTGATGCCACAGCACTCTATCTAGGGTGGCAGCTTGAGGCTCCATCTCAAAAAAAAAAAAAACTCCTAACAGCCAACCAAGCTCAATCTCTTTATAACCTTTCATCCCAAATGCTTTTGACAAGCAAATTGCAAAGTCTCAGTTCAAGCTCTGAGGCTGGGTGGGGGGAATATAATTGGCTCTGGCAGTTCTCACTGATCATTTTTCCTTGGGAAACGTGCTCATTCTGGATCAGTTTGGGGGACACGTGTGTCACAAACATGACCACGCACCTTTCCCCTTCATCAGAGGTTGTAAACAGCCAATTTATTTGTATCGGCATGGGACCCATCTAATTGTAAAAGCACAGTAAACACAAAGTTCTCTCTCATCTTTTAGAAGTCACATAAAATCTATGAGAAAATTAAGAAACAAAATATGTATATATATATATATATGTATAGTGAATAAAAATAAGAGACAACTATCAGAAGTAAAAACTAGATGAGAGTGACATCACCAAAATAGCAGAGTGGAAGCAATCTGGCTTCACTCCACCACATAGAAAACCAGACTAATGCACAGCACCGAGATTGTCATCAGCAATATCCTGAAACTCAACTCTGAGAATGAGCTAGCTCCCAGGGCAACAGAGAAGTGAAAAAGACACCAAGTGGGCAAAAACTGTCCCTGCCTCAACCCACAGGAAGCATCAGAAGTATCTGAAGAGAGAAAAAACCAAGGGCAAGCAGAGATGAGAAGGGGTGTCTAGCACACTCAGCCAAGAAACACTGGTTTATAAATCAGGCGAAGGAGAATGCAGGGCCACACTGGCTGTTCAGCAGCAGCCACAGCAAGCAGCATGTTCCATGGGTGTCTTGGGTCCAAAGCCCAAGCTAGCCTTCCCACACAGCCCGAGTATCCCCATGAAGACCTCCCCATAGTACTCTAAACGTTTGCTAAATTTAAAGCAAAGCTGGGCTTTAAAGAGTCACCAAGCAGTGCAGAAAACTAGGCAGTGATCTAGTGTAAAAGATATTCATCAGATAAATTGCAACAGCTCTCTAAGCAAATATATCCAGGAAATACCAATATAAGCCAGACAGATGAGTGTAGTAAATAACTAACCTTTCCGTGCAAAGACATAGATGCACACCCATGAGAAACAACAGAAAACTATGACTGGCTTGGCTCCTGTGGCTCAGTGGGCTAAGGCGCCAGCATGTACACCTGAGCTGGTGGGTTCGAATCCAGCCTGGGCCTGTCAAACAATGACAGCTGCAACCAAAAAATGGCCGGACGTTGTGGTGGGTGCCTGTAGTCCCAGCTACTTGGGAGGCAGAGGCAAGAGACTCGCTTGAGCCTAGGAATTGGAGGTTGCAGTGAGCTGGGATGCCACAGCACTCTATCCAGGATGACAGCTTAAGGTTCTGTCTAAAATAAAAGAAAGAAAGAAAGAAAGAAAGGAAGGAAGGAAGGAAGGAAGGAAGGAAGGAAGGAAGGAAGGAAGGAAGGAAAGAAAGAAAGAAAGAAAGAAAGAAAGAAAGAAAGAAAGAAAGAAAGAAAGAAAGAAAGAAAGAAAGAAAGAA
>CAUYON010015356.1:0-24492 GCA_963573935.1 Arctocebus calabarensis
GTTTTCATATAGTAAACGAGAAAATATCATGAATGTTATGTCAATCAGGTTGATAAAAATATCTCAGATTGCATGTGAAGCCCACACACTGTACCCCATGATTGAACTAATGTACACAGCTATGATTCAATAAAAAAAAAAATAAACAGTTTGCATTTTTAGTAGACTCATAGCAGATGCTCACAATCCAAAGGTCTATCAAATTACTAATGAAGATTTACCAATCTTTCCTTTCATGGAAGGTAGAAAATGTTCCTTAACTCAGGGCCCAACAGATAATGCACCAAGCCTTGATATGGACTCTCTGAGTCTTATCGGGTACCTAGTGTCTCTCTTCCCTGTTCTTTCCTGCTTGTGATGAAATCTCAATAAATCTCTCTCCTCTGGGTAAAAATTATGGCTCCTGATCTTTCTCGTTCTCTCCACTGATCAGAAGAAAATGGTTTAATAATAGTTCTCCAGAAACAAATAAGCACATATTGGTAAAGGCAGTTTCATTATCTATAATATAGTCACTTATTTATTCAATCCTACAATACAAAAAAATTTTAGAATAATAGTTTTTTCTCCAGTGTTTTCTGAAGAAGGCTGATTTGCTTAACAACCTGTCTCACTTTTTTTTCTATTATGTGCAATATCCAGCTGTATTCAATGGTTAATACCATTCCAAAATTTTAGTGGCTTACCACGGTATACCTTTCATCCTATTCACATACTCTATACTGGTTATACAACTTCTCCAGGTAGCTATTCTGAGGGTAGTGGTGTTTTGGGGACTTGGGTTCCTTCCAGCCTGTGGCTCCACTTCTCTTCGGTCTTTGGAGCCTTTCTATTCAGAGTCAAAATGGGAGAGGAAAAAGAAGCATTGCCCATGGGAGGAGTTCATGAACCACCCTTTGCCCTCATTCCATTGGCAGAACCCAGTCACTCTGCCATGCCCAATTGTAGGTAGCCCAGGAAATGAGTACAACAGAGTTGCCATAAGAAGGGAGCAATGGTGGACAGTCAACCTGTTTTACCATAACCCATAAATTCCCATCTCAAAGATTACTATTCATGTCTAAACTCATTTCATTTGGAACAATATCACTTGCAATCAAAGGTCAGACTAATACAAGTCTTAGACATAATAACAAAGGATTAGCCATGGACAAGTCCTAAGTGATCATTCAGGTGAGCATTCAGGTAATTGTAGTGTGGATTTCACTGTTCTTTTTTGTTGTAAAGAATAAGAGAAAAGACTCAGAACTTAAAGTAAGAGATCAAAGAGATGGTAAACATGCAATAAAAAGGGTCTTAATATCCAGTCAAATATCAAGGATCTGTAGTTTTTTTTAAGAGTTAAACTTTTCCTTTAACCACCTATGTGTAATTCCATCTTATGGGGTAACTAACTTCTTTATAACTTGCTAGCAAAGTCTAAATGTAAGCACGTAGATGTTTTATAAACTCTTCCAAATTTTCTGTAAGTCTCTTCATACACCAATGATTCTTACATTTGGCCATGCATCAAAATAAAGAGCTAATTTAAAACATGAGCACCCAGTCCAAAACCCCAGAGATAATCCTTGGTCTAGGACCTGTATTTTTTTTTTCACACTGATGTCCAGGGACCTCTGGACTCTTTATTGGTATAAGGGCACACTGCTCTACTGCCTCAGTGTCTCAGAACGTTGGTGGCATTGGTCTCAGACACCACTTTGCCATCCACTATCCTGCGGGTGGTGGTCTTAATGCCAAAGGTGATTCTTAGCACACAGCTAATCTGGAGAACTACTGTCATAAGAATGTAGAAGTAAATGGGAATCTTACCAATAACCATGTATTTCCCACAGTTCCTTAAGTTAAATTCATAATTTAAATAATTAAAAGACTGGTTTTAAAGGACCATATGAGAGATACCCAAAAATACCTATGACAATACTTCCTGTGAGATGGATGGTAGGCACTAGGAATTTAGAGTTGCCCTGGTTGAATGGAACTATGCAGGCACCATGGAGCACAAAACTTATTTGATCTGACCCTGGTTAAATCTGATAAGAAGAGGGTAGGAGAGGCCATTTCAGACAAGTGGAAATTGTAAGAAGAAAGTCACAGTTGGGGCTGGGCATGGTGGCTCACGCCTGTAATCCTAGCACTCTGGGAGGCCAAGGCGGGTGGATTGCTTGAGTTCATGAGCTTGAGACCAGCCAGAGCAAAAGCAAGACCCCATCTCTACTAAAAAAAAAAAAATAGAAAAACTGAGCCAAGAATATTGCTTGAGCCTGAGTTGGAGGTTGCTGTGATCTATGATGCCAGGGCACTCTACCCAGGGCAACAGCTTGAGACTCTGTCTCAACAAAAAAAGTCACAGTTGGACAAGCACGAGGCAGAGTCCAGGGATAATAAGCAGGCCCAGTGTGGCTAGAGCAGAAACAATGAAGGAAAAACCCAAGGCAACATAACTAAATACTAAACTGTGCACTGGAAGTGCTATGGAAATTTCAAGAAGAGAGTCATTTGGTTAGAACAGCCAAGAAGACTTCATGAAGAAAGCAAAACTTGAGCTGGGTCATGAAGGACAAGTAGGATTCTGTTAGCCAGTGAGGAAAAGGGAAAAAATTATTTTTATTTTGATGTTTCTAAAATCCAGCTGACAAAATAAAACACTACATGACTAAACTATTCTATTTTTCACATAGATGGACTAGGGTCTTATGTATACAGTTCAAATAGAAAATTTTACTAATTGTTTCAACGTCTATTTACCACAGAGGGCTTGAGCCAGCTTTTAAGAAATAGATTCACTTTTTTAAAAGAACTATATATTTTAGGAAACTAAAAATCAACAAAAACATACGAATAAAAATAAGTATTCAAGAAATAGAAAGGAATTGAATAACAAATATATAAACATGTAAACATAGCTGTATAACAATCAGTTTATGTTAACCAAAATTTTACCTCTAGAAATTAAAGCAAAGCTAGAAACATGAGTTACACAATTCTCAATTATCTATGGGAAGAAATCATACTAATTTTTCATGGGAAGGAAAATTTAGTCTGTATCCAACAGAAAGAGAAATGTATTCACTTTAAATATCAAGCCGTGTCCTTCCCAGTGGTCTTTTCTATGTTTTCTTTATTGCAACCACAGAAGATAAGCCAATAATCACGGAAAAAGCTTCCCAATCAGTAGAACTGTTACAGCCTCTTTGGTGAACTTCTTCATGAGACATCAATTGCTCACCCACAGAAAGCCAAAGCAAACTTGATTTTCAGTATTTTCCCTGCTACAAGCCCTAAAACCCTGGAGGAACCAGGATCATCAGAAAGGAATGTTTCTGATGTGTCTATATACAGCTGGTTCAGCTGCTTTGATTTCATTAACAACCAGTCAATTCAATCAATTAACAATCTGATTCCATGAAAAACATTCCATCAAAATTTGGTAATATGAAAATGAACTTACTCACTAATAGCCTAGATTTGTTTCTATTCCTATGACTGTGTAGGCCATGCAAAGACATAGTTATTTTTCTTTTCCTTTTTTAATGCAGTTCTAAGTATTCTGGAGGAGTGACAAATTATCTAATGATAATGATTTACATCTGCACGGTGCTTTCAGTACTTCTTTACAAGTCAAACCACCCTGTGAGGTTGTATTCTCACCTAGGAAACAAGAGGTTCAATGACTTGACTGAAGCCTAAGATTTAGTTATTCATAAAAAAAGAGAAAGTATGGTGTTATGCAAATAACTCTCGATTTGTGCTAAACAAGAGTTTATTTTCAAAATCCTTCTTTTACGAGTTCTGTGGTTTGATTTCATCCATCTAGTCCCAGACTCTTAACTATATACTCTTAACATTAGTCCTCACTTTTGGCCCCTCCAGATCTAGATTTTGTTTTCATTCCCACTTAAAATGTGGTCCTTGCCCCTATTTTTAGTATTTTTTACTAAGTCAGTTCCCCTGGCCTTAGCATCTCCTATTGTCTTGTATGAGAACTCCTGTCTAGCTCCAGCAATACAGAGCTCAATCCTTAGGATGGCCACTTACCTGGGCCAGTCCCAGCTACGCCCAAGGCATCCTTGCACAATACAAGCCACTCCCTTAGCAGTAATAACTAGCACAAGACTCATAGTAAATGATAGGGTTATGGGGAAGATTTGGACGGCAAAGAAGATTTAACTACATATGTGTAATATACAGTGATACATACCAAAAACAAAACAAGTCCCTTACCCTGGAAAATGTGTTAACTGCTTTTCAAACGAGAGTCTATAAATAACGTACCATAAGCAAATGAAAATACAAAATCCTCTCTACTTCTGTTTACTTACTCAAATTAACAAACAAATCACTTTTCACTAGAGGGAAGCATACAGCATATATTATATTTTAAATCATGCTATGAATTTCCTTGTAGTAATAGAACCACATAGATTTCATCCCCCATTCCAGTATTGTAGTTCTACATTTTTTCCCAAATCCACTGACAAGACCAGGTGTAGGATATCTTTAATTAAAGCGCTATCAGTGAATAAATAGACTGACAGCGGATGGTAGCAGAGAAAATTAAAACAAAGTTACTTGGTGTCCTATTTATCTGTCATATAGGCTGATTTATAAGCTTCCTACAAGAAGTAATTGAATGGTTCTTTAATAGAAAGAGGCTTGATAAAATACCAGCAGATGGTATTATGGGTAATGACCTAGGCCATAATGCTTTTACTAATGGTTTGTCTTATCTATTTACCTGTACTCAAACAGAGACTGAGCTTGCATATTGCACACACACGTCTTCTGATAGACTAGGCTGCCTAAAAGCCTTTAAGCAAATTCTGTAACAATATTCTCTTTGATAAAATAATCAAAATATATAAAACTTAAGAAAAGTACAAAAATGGAGGTGAAGACAGTAATAGGTGATGATGATGATATAATCTAAACAAAATTATTTGGTAAATTTATTCTTATCTACTTGGCTTTTCATCAAAAAGAATAGGGCATCTTTTTGAGAATGTGTCTGTGTTTTAATCATTCCCAGCAAGTTTCATAAGATCCTGAGTTATCTACTGCCAGAAAGGATAATGAGAAATGGCCAATTTCCTTCAAATAGCCCTTCAGCATCCATGCACAACACAGGCAACTGCCATAAGCTATAAGGACTTATATAGCCCAGGACTGAGACCAAACGGCACCTCATTTACAGATTAACCTCTCTCAATTCCCACTATGTCAATTATACATCCAGCAGCTATAGCCATGTCTTGAGTAGATTCCCCTGAACTTGCAGGAGTTGAACCATAAGTGGGAATTTTTCTCAGAGAAGCTGACCAGGTCAAATGCAATGGCATCCTATCTACTGTTTCGTTTTAATAAAGCATCAGTAGGGCATGAGACCCAGAAGTCTGAGGAGAACTCATGGGGTCAGACAGGAACAGGAGGCCAGCACACAAGAGGGAAAGTCCACAATCACTGGCTGCCAGGGCCATTCTAGACAATGAGATTAAGGAATTTCAAGGGCCCATTCCCTCTGATGCAGCCAGAGCTGAGTCAGTTTTAGGCACCATCTATGGCTGATCTGTACCCTTAGAAATATCAGCACATTACTTCAGGGAAGCTGAGCCTGCCTCTGACCTCTGCTCCTGGTGTCCCAGACAGTGCTACTCGCCTCTGGCCACGATGAGAAGGTCTGTGAGCTCATTTCTGGGCAACGTTTCTCTGGAATGGAGACAGGGTCCACTGGGGCTAGTATGTGAGGGAAATTTCAAGGCTTTGTTTCCTAAGAGAGCTGGGAAAGACATTATTAGGTGCTAAGAAGAGTAGCCTGTAGGCTTTTAAAATAAAATAATAAAGGAAAGGCAAAAAGAGAATTTTCCCAGGAAAACTTGACTTAGACTTAATTTCTGGGGGTGGAGCAGCAGACACAAACCAGCACTGACCCTGCTGGCCAGGTTTGGATAAAATCAGCAAACAAGCAAAACTCATCATCTGGGCTCTTGCTAAGCACTGTCAGTCCCTGTGATACCCTCTGTGCACCCCCTGGGAGTATCCTAACCCATCCCTATTCCCACTACCCTAAATTAACTAGCTGGTTTTCTAAGCTGTCCAAGATAGTAGCCACTAGCCACATCTGTCTATTGAGCACTTAAAACGTTGCTAGCCTGGATTAGAATGTGCGTAAATGTAAAATATATAACAGATTTCAATGATTCAGTACAAGAATGTAAAATACCACACTAAAATGTTTTCATATTGATTACAGGTTGAAATGAAAATATTTTGGATATATTAGGTTAAATAAAATATATTATTAAAATTAATGTCAACTGTTTCTCTTTACTTTATTAAAAATGTGGTTACTATAAATTTTCCAATTACATCTGTGGCTTGCATTTGTGGCTCACATTATATTTTTATTGGACTACACTAATCTCTATCCTCAGGACTTACTTATATCAGTTTATCCTTGACAATGACAAGGGTAAATGTTCTCAAATAACTGATTTGACTTAAACAAGAGTCGGTGGAAAGAGATATATAGGAAAACAGGTAATTCCCTTAACCTGGAAAATACTTTCTTCTTCTTCATTCTGGCCAACTCTTATTCATCCATCATGCCCCAGATCAACTATCCCCTCTACCAGGAAGCTTTTCCCAACTGTTCCAGGCAGAGATAGTTATTCCCTTTTGTACTGTCTTAGCACTCCATTTAAAACTCTACCCAAGCACTGTAAATCATACCGTAATGTTCCTTCATTTACATGTCTCCCCATGCAAGCTGTGAACTCCTTCAAAGAAGAGTCTTATTCATTTTAATAACAATTGTAATAGTTACAGTAAAGTGTTTTGTGTGCCTTAATTATTCATTTATAAGTTAATTCATTTATCCTGATATATAGCTGTCCATGCTACTCAGTCAGCAGCAAGAATCTGCCCACACCCATATTCTTCAAATAAACTATAATTAAGGACATCGGAGTGAGATTTCCCCTCATGAATTGCCAACTCTGCTACTGCCAACAAATTCACCTAGAAATAACTATGAGAATGATAATTGAAGACAGCCTTGTAACAACGTTCTTAAATCTCCTGTCTATGTAAGTGGCATAGGTTTTCCTCTCCTCGTACATGTTTCATGTAATCCAATCTAGGCCAGCTTTGTAACCCAGTCTGGAAATTGTTCCCTGCTCTTTCTTTCTAGTGCCTCCCTTGGGGCTCTGTTGTAAATTATCTGCTGGCCACACCCCCATGAATGTGCTTCTGCTTCCAAATGCAATGTTTATTACACTGTTTGGTGTTGACGCTCCTCAAAGCCAGTAGGATATGGGATTCATCAGGAAGATGATGAAACTATGCTCCAAAAACTTAATGACTTATCAAAGGATTATATCCTTTCTGGTTTTCTGATAACTGCCAACCTGGGGGCCGACTAAGTCAACTTCTAATACATCTAAACCAGGACGTCTTTTGGTCCTTTCTGTGGCCTTACTAGTCTCTGCTATATCAAGAGGTATTCTGTGTGTAGTAACAGAAATCAGGACTTTGCTTAGATGGTTCGAGTCATTTCTCTTCTGCATAAATATTCCATGGAATACCAGAAACAGCCTTTTCTACAGCACTCAGCATCCTTCTTTCTAAGGGTTGCTGGATGAGCAACCCATGCCACTTGGCTTTTGGAAAAGTAAGTGCCAGTCTTTGTAAAGGTAACCTCAAAAGGGGAGGAAACCTCAGTGTTTTTGTGCAAGGGACACAGTAGAAACTCCTTCAATTATTAATGAGATAGTAAAAATATACCAGATTGCCAAACAATTATCAATGAGTGAAAACAAACAAATGGCTATTTTGAATAGTATCAAACCTTCTTTGGTCTTGAGAAGGGAGTAACAAGACATTTATTGTGACTCTTAAAGGAAAAGGGGAATCTAATTGATGAACATCTTCATCTTTTAAATATGAGATTGCACAACTGTGGAACTTTAAATCTTGGATTCCTTGCCTAATTTCTATTTTCCAAGTGCATTGGAATAGCTTAAAGATAAAAATATGGTCTTCGTGGAATGCTCCCAGACCTCCCACTTTGCTTGAATAATATCTACCATTTCTTCCCTCTTCAGCTTGGACTCCATTCCTACTGGGAAGTCTTCTCTGATCTCTCAAGATGGAAAGAGAAGTTTCATCTGTGGCTGGTTTACAGCATAATGCCTAATCTACATAGGTACTCAAGAAATATTTATCCAGTGAATGAATCTCCAAGTTGACTCAGAGATCAGGTTCTGGCTCTGCTACTTATAAGTCATTAACTTTTCTGAATCTTGTGTGCTCTATTGTAAAATGTAGATAATTGAGTCTATTCCATAGAGCTTTTGAGGGCAAGTAAGGTTATGTGTGTGAAAGCATTTTGCAAACTGAAATATTATAAAACTTGAAGTTATCACTTGAATCCTTTTCCATTTTACCTACATGATTGCCATAAGGGTTTAAATATAATGCAACATCTGGACATGTGAGCCAAAATTATATGGGAATCAAATTGGAGAGAGCCTACCAACCAACCATATATTGTGCTAAAGAGAATTTCACAATGGACTACATATAATTCACAACAGATATGCAGAGAATTTCTCCTGAGCAGTCCAGGTAGCCCACCCCAGAACTCTGTAGGTATCAGAGCCACAGAGGAACAGGCCCTGGGTAAAGGAGATGGTTGCATGCCTCTAATCACCTATGACAAATGACTGAATTTTAAGACCAGAGGTCAGTGGGAGAACTCTGGAGTACTGTTCAAATGTTTTAATAGCTTTGCCAAATGACTGGGTTGAGTATGATCTTTAGTTTATTATTTTGCTTTCTCAAGAAGCAGTTTCTAGCAAAGTCAAAAAAGCTATTCAAGTGATGTGTAATCGGAAGGGTGAAAGAGATGCACACAGAATGTTTGTTCTCTGCCTTCTTAATTTAGCATCGCATTTAGAATGAGTTAGGAAGGACTGACTGAAAAAGAAAGGAGAAGAAATATTAGCTACCCTGGAAAAATTGAATTTTCACATTGTCCTAAGGGGCTAACAGATATTTTCAATAATTGTTTTTCCCATTTAGGTCATCAGTATTTATGAGTTTGGCACTGAGCTATAGATAAGAACTTAGTATGAGGATAACCAAAGAAAAAACTCAAGCCAGGATTCCTCACCCAAGTCTGCCATATGCTGCCTGCATGACTTTGGCAAGGTGTATAACCTCTCCTGTCCTATCTTTGGGGGTTGAATGACCCTTTTACAGGGGTCGTCTAAATACATCCTGCATATCAGATATTGACATTAAATTCATAACAGTAGCATAATACAGTTATAAAGTAGCAAAGAAAATAATTTTATGGTTGGGGGTCACCATAACATGAGGAACTGTATTAAAGGGTCGTGGCATTAGGAAGGTTGAGAACCACTGCAGTAAAATCAATCATTGAATCTCAAGAAAAAAAGATGAAGTTCTCCAAAGCATAAGTTGACCTAAGTGTCTTTGTGACTATTTGTTATAAGGAATAGAAACCTGTCCTGCTCATTTGTACCAGAAGATCTGTACTATAAGAAAGCATGGGAAGTCTCACAGTTAGCTTAGAATAGAAAAAGGGTGGGCCATATGAAGACCAGAACTGGACCTGGGAAGTCCAAATGGGGGCAACTGTTGTCTTCCTTGAGCACTGTAGCCACCTGCATCTTGGTCTCTGTCTCCTCTGTATTTGATTGGCCTCCTTTAGCTATCTCTAGCCCCAGGTGGTACCTTAGGTCATGCACCTTCATTATTTTCTAGTGCCTGGAAACAATGGCTCAATGCCTCCCCTTTGGTCCAATCTCTGATGGCCATTAAATGTGGGGCCATGTGCTAAAAGAGGGAAACAGGGCTTCAGGCAGAGGCAGAGAAGCAAAAGCCACTTACATGGTTAAGTCTACTCTGGGCTTATGAGTGGTGCTGGGGAGGTAGAAGAAGGCATGGAATTAGAAGGAGCATGAGGACATTGGTCTTGTTTATTTAGGAACCATGCCAGTAAAGTGGAAAACCAGAGTAGACCAAAGTGTGATACATCTCCTCCCTTTTGTGTTTCCCATCAATAAGCTGCTAAAGGAAATGGTGATTTCAGTCTGCTGTGAGTCACAAAGGGATGGGAAGATTCCTTAAGTGAGCCTCTAATTGTGGTTTGGGAGGAAGCCTTGTTAAAAATCTGTGCCTAATTTTTCCCTTACCAGTTTGCTCAGCATATTAGCACCAGTAGCCAAAATATTAAAATAATCCCAGATTTTAAGTCTCCTAAATTGCCAAGCTCATTGCCTCTGCTTGCCCTCTGTGGGGTCGAACAGCCCCTATGGGTGATGTGACTCATGGCAAAAGTATAATTAAAGCCCCATTCTGTGGCCCACCCATCTTTTCTTCCTCCTACCTGCCCCCTTCTTTCACCACAAAGAGCCTTAGGCCCATGGAGTAGACACCAAAAACTACCTCAACCCAAATTTCTCCTCCAAAACAATCACCTCTTGACCACTCTGTGAGCCAAGAGAAACACAGCAACAGCACAGCTCACTCTGGGAAGGACAGCTAGAAGAAGAGCAGAGCAATCCCTGAGAACTGGCTTCAGTCTATCAGGTTCTCAGAGCTGTGTAGAAGTGTGAATACCTTGGGGAAAGGAGAATCCCCTGGGCTCCTTTCAGAGGAGACTCCTCACACCCTATGGGAGATGCCAACCCTCTTAAGTGCCAAACACAGCATAGGGACCTTAGGTTTTATTAGGACCAAAGATTTATCCTCTGGCTGGGAATGTCAGAAATACCTACGGACTCTTTGACCTAGGTCGAGGCTTTGGTGCTAGAGTTGGGACTATGCTTCCAATCTCTTGACAGGAAAGGAAGCAGACACTGTGTAGATCATTAGCCCTGGGGGACTGAGGAGTCTCTGTGCTTTCTACTCATGTACCATCTAGGAATAGAAGGGTGATCCAATGAGACTATTTATTACAGGTCCAAAAGAGGACTTTGTAGGTAAAGTTTAGGTAAAGCATACGGTTCATATTTGCAGCTATTATCCCATAAAAACTCCAAAGATGTGATCTCTTCAGCACTAGAAACATATTTAATATCAATTCCATCATCCTTTTTCCTGAACTTTTTCCACTTCCTGCTTCTCTTCACTGTCTATTTCTGCTGAGAATACCAGTTTATACTAGTAACTCTGACTCCACATTTCTTGAGCTTCTCTTTTTCCTGCACTCTCTGCACTGCCACCAGGTCCCCTTGCTTGTTTCTTTGTCTTAGGTCAAAAGTCTTCTTTCCTGTCCCTTCTGCTAAGATCAAGGTCTGGCCCTTATTACTTCCTGTCTAGACCATTACAATAAATTCCAGTCAATTTTCTACTTGATTCCAACCTAAACAATAGCAAAACTTCTGTCCTAATCTTCAAAGCTCCAGTGGCTCCTCCTTCACTGGACAATGTACCCAAACCCCTCAGCCTGGTGTTGTTCTGCAGCCCCAACCAAGCTCTCGCCACAGCATTTGTTTATGATTTTTGTTGTTGCTGTTATTTTTTAAAATAATTCCTGGTATTCCAAGGAAAATTGTGCAGAAAATCATAAATAAAAAATGACTTAAATCTTAACTCTGTTTTCACCATAAACAGATATTTCAGTATATCTACAAATGTCCATAATTATAAACATGGAAACACCATTTCTTTGCTTTTGATATCACATTGGTAATCATTTTTCTATACTAAAAATTAATTTTGCTTGTTTAATATCATGTGCTACACTGACTCAAGAATATAAATTATCTATTCTTATTATGTAATGAATCTGTGTTATAAAATGTAAGATATAAACATGCTTAAATAAGTAAATACATAAACATTCCATGCTTAGATAACATAGAACTATTATGGACATTTTAGTATATACAGTTATTAATTTTATTTAATTACTGTATCATGACTTTTTCTGTATAAGCTCTAACCTTCTCTCTCTTTTTCTTTATTGATTTGGATGGTTGGTACCATGTTATCTTTTAGCAATAATAAATTAATTAACTTCTATCTTAAAAATATATCTCTAGTTACTAGATCAAAAATCAAATATCCATTTATTCAACTACTGTATGATATAACATGATCTTATCACTCATCCATTTCCCCATCAATCTCCCACTTTTTGTTGATATATAATCTGAATTGAGATTTTAGATCAATTATGATTAGTTTCCTACCATGCGTCTTTTATTTTAAAGATTAAACACAAAATGTTTTATCACCCCCAAATAATTGATATATTCAAATATTTTTATTTTTCAACACCAAGTCTTTTTTTAATGTCTAACTATGACTTTCTTATTCTTGAATTCATAATTTTGTTATAACTCTCCATTGCCTTCCCAGAACGTATGTTCACATAATTTCATTTTTCATGAAGTGTGCCTTCATGACATATTTTCCTAAGCCCTGAAAATCTGAAATATTCTTTCCTTTTTCAAATGTATTTATGACAATTTTGTTGCATATAGTAGTTTTATGTATTAAGCTTTTAAAATTCAAAACACTTTTGCACATTTTCTGTTCTCATTTATCTTTAGTAATTTGGAGAAATACAATGCTAGTTTTATCTTAAATACTTTTTACCCAACCTGTTTCAATTAGCTTCTATGTTTAAGTTTACTTCATCTTTAATTTAAAAAATTTCAAGTGGCTATAAGTTGGTGTTAATATATTTCTTTTAAATTGATCTGAATAATTGGTGATAATGTCTTAATAAATCTCAAAGACTTGGCTCTTTAAGTCAGAATAATTTCTTCTTTTACTTCTTTGCTTATTCTTTCTGTTCTACCACTCCATTCCTTTACAGAATTTCATTCTGTACGTGTGGCTTTTTCCTAAATTTGTGCTCAAGTTTTTTGTTTTCTTCCTCTCCCAAGCATTTTGTTTTATTTTGTTATTCTGTTGGTTCTTGGAATTTTTTTTTCACAGTTTTAAACATCATTATTCAGTTTTCAGAGTATCCAATCAACTTTTCACTTTGTTTTATTTTGTTATACTCTTGGTTCTTGAGATTTTTTTTCTCAGTTTTAAACTTCATTGTTCAGTTTTCAGAGTATCCAATCAACTTTTCACTGCTTCCATTTAATTCAGCACTTTTTCAGACTTCCTATGAAATCTTTCTTGATTTCAGAATATTCCCTTTACAACTGCTACCTCAATTTTTATACCTGTGGCAACTTCTTGAGTCATGTCAACAATAGGAATGAGACTACCTCTAAATTTGTCTTTGTTCATCCAAGAAAAGGTAGTATTATCCTCTTGAAGTATTGTATTTTTTTTAATGTTTGGTGATATGCCCTTATTTATATGTCCTTATGAATGAAGAAAGAAAATGAGTCATACATGGCCTTTGCTAGAACAGTAGAAACTAAGAAGGCAGGATTTCTTCCATTTCTCTGTGATAAAAACATTGGATCTTCTGGGTTTTGCTTCTTGTCACTTTCCACCCTGACCATTCCTCTGAACTACAGTTCCTCCCCTGTGCCCTACCAAGCTCTTCTCTCATCTCTACTTTTCCAAGTACAGAGTACCTATTCTTCATAGGAAGGTAAGTTTTAGGTCATTCTTCTATGATTTATTTATTTTTCCTTTTTTTGAAACTTAGATGAAATTTCTTGATGTGTTTAGAAAGTAGATTTCACAATTTCTAGTTTTACCACATTTTTGCATGACTTTAACCATCACCAGTAGAATCTAGTAATGGGGAAGCTGTATAGCTCTCCTAATGTCACCATCTTTCTAAAACTTTTCTTTCCAATATTTTCTTCTCCATCATTTTCTATCAGCATTTTCACTATATTTCCCATGCTTTCCAGAAAATATACATTTTCTCATGCTGCTTTTTTTCTCTTTGAAGTTCTTTCCTAGCCTCTCTTCACAACCTACTTCTACCTACTGCATAACCAAGACACAAGCAATTTTGTGTTAGAAGTGTGACAGAAGTGTTAATGGAGGAGGTAATATAGAACTTTCTCTGTTTTCTCATGCTGTTTGTTATTAGCTGATATAACATAACTGATATAGCAATATTTGCCCCAAATGGAGCATTTGATCCTTGAGAACAAGAATAATGCTTTGTTCATGTTTATTTCCTCAATTGGAAACAAACTTTTATACAGCAGGGGCTCTAAAAATAAATATACTAAAGTTGGTTTACATTTGGTTATCATTCATTATACACACTGCATCAGTACGTGTGTCACTTCTATTCCTACAACTAACCTTGAAGTTGAGTATTGTTATCTCTTTGTAAAAGTGGTATTTGAAACACAGACAAGATCAACAAATTTAAGTTCAATTAGTGATGGAAATTTAACTCATATCCAAGTCTGACTCCAATGTCCATGTGATTTTCTACCACACCATTCTGATTCAATTAAAATTTAATTAAGTTGACCTCACTAAGCACAAAATATGTAGAAGAAATAGAATTGAGATAGTTATGAAACAGCATTCCTCCCTTACTGAGTCCATTTTATGTTCTCTCTCTTTCACTAAAAATGGGAAATAGATAGACCTCAAGGTTTCTACTGAATTGCTGAATCCTTTTATAGATATCTCTTTTCTTCTAAATAAACCAATAATTCTGATTAGGACATATATAAAATAACCATATTATATCTTAAAAATATGAGCCCAAATTTAACCAGGAATGCCATTTTCTTCATGTCATAACTACAATGTCATCTTAAAACAGTAAACCAGAAAGATTGTGATCTGACTCTATTGGGCTTGATCTATCCTTTGTGAAAGTAGCAGAAAAACAATATGCAGCAACCACTGTTCGCTGACAGAAGAGTAGGCATGAAAGATGGTAAGGTCCAGAAAAAAAACTATTCAAAGCATAAACTGACAGCCCAGAGACCAAGCTCAACTCTCTGTTGTGTTTTGTTTGGATTGAACGGTGTTTTAAAGGTACTTGACTATAAGCCTGCATTTTAAAGCTTGAAATTCACATAAAAATCAAGACTTCTGGATTCTTTTTAAAAAATATGAAACTCTGCTCACACTAGGCTTGCATTTCTGCCTGAAAACCATCTACTCAGGCTGAGGGGCAGTAGAGATGGCCAGTGGACCAGTGAGTTTGAATAAACAACCAAAGTGAAGTAAATATCAAATATGTAAAATTAGAGCTGGAAGAGAATTTTTAAAATTAACTTGGCCCTTTTATTTTAAATAAGGAAATTAGACCAAGAAGGTTATACGACATTATCCAAGATCACAGATGTGATTAGCAGCAGAGCTACAGTAAGAAGATAGACATTCCAACCACTCAGGTCATCATTCTACTTGACAAACTTCACAATATAAGGACCTTTCCATATTTAAAATAAGGAAAATAAGGACCTGCCTTCTGTTCTCATATTTCCTTGACCCTCCCCTATTTCTCTGTTTGCATTAGCATATTGTCTTACTAAATGGCAAATAAATCTTCTGAGATAGGGATGCAAATTTACTTAAAAGGCCACATCTCAATGTAGATAGTATTTTTAAAGATAGTATATTACAAGGTCCAGATTAGTGTTGGCCCTATATAAACCTTACTATAAATACACATTATTTTGTTCATTTATTCAACCAATATTTATTAAGCACCTATCACATGCAAGTATTTGAACTGGGCTCTCACTAAATATAAAAAGAATGAAGAACACAAAGATGATCTCCACCTCCATAATAATAGATCAATAGTATCATCTATAACAGAATCTCCAACAATGAGTAATGTAAACAGGTGTTCCTCTAGATCTAAAGTATAATTTCTTCAGAGTTCATAGAGTACAGAAAATATATCATGCATAATTCATGATATAAAACAACTATATTGCTAGTGGTAAATTGGAATCACAAACTAACGTCAATAAGCTAAAGAATCAGATGACAGGACAAATTCTCTAGAAAAAATAAAAAATTCTAACTTTTAATTATCCATGTTTCTAGGCAAGAAATAGTTTTTTTGTTTGAAGGTTAATTTGAAAAAATAGCTCTGATCCAAAAATATTTATATTTGAAGAAAACATTCCTGGCTACCCATACAGGCTCAGAGAAATTGTCTTCTAAATATGGATACTGAATTAGACCTTACTGAAGTTGGTGGCAGCTTCAGGAGGATTGAACAACTTTTTTTTTCTCATTTCCCAGGTAATAATCCTCTGTCCACAAAATTCACTCTAATAAACATGTATTAAGGACTAACTATGAATCAGAACCTATGTTTATTACTGGAAAAATAGAAAGATGACTATAAGATATTTAATTTTCTATATTAAAAGTTCATTAAAGACAGGAATTATGAGAGGTAGAAGATAGTCAATATTTAGATACATGGTGTTTTATTTTCTTCACCTGAAAAAAGTAGAAAATAAATATCATGGGTATTAAAAAAGGAAGAAAACAATGAGAGGCATCAAGGCAAGCTCTTTAAGGAAGCAACAAGTCTTGAGGAGCCAGTAGTAAGCATAGATGAAGGGGCTGGGTATCCCAGGTTACTTCACGATCACAACCTCACCAGGGATGGATAAGTAGGATCCTTTTATTATAGAAATTAAACCTCAGCTAGATCTCCAAAAGGGGAGGGAATATACCTAGAATAAACTAAATTATTTGGTTTTAAAAGGTAAAATAAAGAAGAAGTTAGCAAGAAGAAACTAAATAAATAAATTAAAGGGAGGAGGGAAATTCATTAACTGTACTCCAGGCTGCCTACATCTAGGTACCAAAAAATGCTATCATCAGAGACCATCTCTCAGAACTGCTTTATTGTGTGTTGTCTTCATTCTCCATACTCTCATTTTCCTAACTCCAGTAAACATTGAAATCACTCATCTTGTTCTCACTCACACATTATTACTTGACCCAGATATATAGGCAATGAATTATATTTAGTCAATATTAAATTAAATACTAATAATATAAGATATAAATTTAGTAAATAATCTCTTTTTTATTAGTCTTATGAAACCAAGGATTTCAAGAAGGCCAAATAATATATCTGTTGCATAATCTGTAGCAGCTTGCATATTACCTTTCATAAAGCAGATGATTAATACAGACAGTTGCATTGAAATTATATGGAATTAATCTTCAGTGAGGTAGTCAGGGTCTTGTATTCTAGGTAGAGATTAGACATACTCATTTATAAGTATTGGGACAAGGAAAGGGCAAGAAAGAGTGACAAACAGCATAAAGAATATGAAAGTGCATTAATCATATTCGGTATTATCAAGGTTTACATGCTAAAACCTAGGAATAATGTTGACATGTTATAATAACAAAATAGCAATGTTTGAAAGGAGAATCTTTTGTAAAAGGAGATAAATTCTACTTTGAACACCTTGAGCTATAACAGCTAATGAAACACCCAGTTTGCTAGTTCATATTGCCAAATGTCTATGGGAAATAGAGAACCAATGAGAGTTTAGGTTTGAGGATTTGGATTGGGATTTACTGTCACAAGCATAGAGTTGATGATGACAATCATTAGAACTGATAAAACTTCAATGTAATAAATTTCAACATGTTTAACTTTCAGCAATACAATTATCTGCCTATTCTGGAAAAACCTACTATCATAAACTCTAAGAAATTCCGGATAAAACAAATCAGACTTTAAAATGCATAGATGAGCAACCAAGAAATTCACAGGTAAAAATAAAAATTCTATAAAGTTTAAATATTAGTGCAAGCAAGTACTGAATCTGCAGTCTGCCCAGGGCCATCTTTTGACTGCAGGAATCCAGGTGCTTAGGTTTTAATGGTTATGACCAGGGAAGGTGAAAAAGCCTCAGTCTGACTCAAAGTAAGTCAAATTTGAAATTCCTGTAGAAAGTTGGATTACTTGAAGGAAGATTCCCTCAGCAAGAACATAAGTTGGGAAAAAATTCAACCACCTGGAGAGAGTAACAAAAGAACCAGTTTCCTTGAACTTCGATAGATAGAAAAAAATTAGCCTGCCCTGGAAATTCATGAGGACAATACTACCTTCACATGGGTTAGGGGCTAAGAAGTTGTTATCTTTGCAGTCTAGTGAACTGTGAGAAAAATTAATTTTTACAAATTGCTAGGCTTGTTAGTGGCCCAGGAAATCTGATAGAAAAAAAGATCCACAAATCTTGTCTAGAGAAACATTTCCTTAACCTATATTCCTTAGTATCTCCACAAATTAATATCTGCCAAAGGAAGAATATAACTGAAAATTATCAAAACACACTTAAGTAAAATTATCAAAACAAAATTAAGTAAAACACTGATAATGAGTCAGCAAAAAAGAACACAGGCCTTCAGATGTGGGAAGAATCACACACAATTTATCTAATAGTATCTTTTAAATGTTTTGAAGGAAATGAAATTATTTCAAATAAAAAAATGGAGACTTTACCTCTTTTATGTTTACATGGATGGAGCTGGAAAATATTCTTCTTAGTAAAGTATCTCAGGAATGGGAAAAAATATATACCTGATGTACTCAGTACTACTATAAAACCAATTTATAATCACTCAAGCTTTCATATGAGAGATGAATCACAACTATCACCCAGGATGAAGGAGGGAAGTGGAGAGAGTTGGGAAGGGGGTGTGGTTCCATAGAGGGAGGGTTAATGGTGGGATCACACCTGTGGAGCATATTGCAAAGGTACAAGTTAAATCTATCAAATATTGAGCACAAATGTCTTAACACTGTGATTAAGTAAATGAGGTGAAAACTATGTTAATTAGTAGGATGTAAGCACTGCTATTTGTATTAATAATCAACACTCTGAATCCCACAAAGGCATAAATGTATTCATGATTTATGTACATATGACTTAATAAAAAATAATAATAAATAAACAAATAATTAATTAATCACAAAACAAGGTACTTTCAAGATTAACCAGGTGGTAGCTCTGTAGCTCAATGGGTAGAGTGCTGGCCACATACACCCAGGCCAGCAGGTTCGAACCCGGCCTGGACCAGCTAAACAGCAATGACAACTGCAACAACAACAACAAAAAAAATTAGCCAAGCATTGTGGTAAGCACCTATACTCCCAGCTACTTGGAAGGCTGAGGCAAGAGAATCACTTAAGCCCAGGAGTTGGAGGTTGCTGTGAGCTGTGTCGCCAGGGCATTCTACTGAGGGTGACATAGTGAGACTCTTCTCAAAAAAAAAAAAAAATTAACCAGGAATATTTGAAAATGAATTTAAAAAATTGTTCATAAATGAATAACATAAATTTTGAACTTCAAAACTCAGTGGATTGGTTAAGCAGTAGATTAGATATAGCTTGAAAAGAGAATTGGAGAATTCAAGAAAGATCTGGAGAAACTAAAAACAATACATACGTGAAATGAAAAAAAGTGTAAGAGGCTTGAAGGATAGAATGATAAGGACATATATGCATCTATTTGGAGTTAACAAAGAATAAACATAGAAATAGAGATGACTATAGCTATTTTAAAAAATAAAATAGCTTTGCATTTTTCAGACTCCATGAAAGACACATTATCTTCAAGGAAGATATGTGCCGAGGAAGCACAACAAATATCAATAAGAGTAAATAAAAGGAAATCCACACTTTAGTATATGGTAGGTAGTGAAATGTTAAAACACCAATGATAATGTGAAAATGTAAAATGCAGCCAGAGGTAGAAAAATATATTTGTACAAATAGGTAACAGACTGTCACCAGGTTCTCAACAGTAATCTAGTAAAGTAGCACCTACAAAGGGCTCAGGAAAAATAATGGTCAGTCTATAATTATATCCCTGACTAACCTTCCATCCAATAACAAGAATAAAATACATATATTTGTAGATTAAAAAATACAATCAAGGAGAGAAAAAGGTTTACTACCAACACACTCTCACCAAAGAAAGATGTAAAGAATGTACTTCAGGAACAAATAAGGTCATCTCATAAGGTAAGTCTGACATTAAGGGAGAAATTCAAAGAAATGATCTGACTTTCAAGAGGCAAATAAATTGGTAAATATAAATAAATAATGATGGTGTATGAAATATTATAGTAATTTGGGGAGGGGCAAGATGGCCGACTGGAAGCAGCTTCGGACAGAGGCTGTCCAAAAGAAAAGATAACCTCCAGAAAATGCCCAATTTAGCTGAATACTGGGAGCCCAGCAGAGAGAGAGAGAGAGAGAGAGAGAAATGACAACTGCAGGTCACCTCTGAGGCAAGCAGCGACTCCAAGAAACCAAGTTTCAAGCAGAAAAACTTAACTAAAGTTTTCCACCATTCTGAACTTCCAGGACACCCCTCCCCCCTTACCTGATGCGCCAGAAGCCTGACCTCTACTGTAACTGAGGGAGGAGGACTTGAGCAGCACCCACTTTCCCTATCTGCTGGACCAAGTGGTCCGCCTTGTAGAGACCCCGTGAGGCTCCAGGCCAGGAACTCCACTGGGACACCTGAGCTGCCTGATTGGAACCCCGCTGGGCCTTGCCCCCCCACCAGCAGTGGCCAGCAACTTTGGCAGGATTCCCTTGTGGCCCAATTGGCACCATGCTGGGCCTTGGCCCGCCACCAGCAGCAGCCAGGAAGTTAACCGGGACTCCTGTGCACCAATCTATGCCCCTCCTAGCCCAATCTGTGCCACAGGCCCACCACCCACAGCAGCCAGGAAGTCTGCAGGGACCCCTGCCCAGTGCTAATCTAGGCCCCATCCAGCCTTGGCCTGCTGCCTGCTGGGTCCCACCGGCTCCGATCAGTGCCCCAGGACCACAGGCCACAGCAGCCAGGAACTCCACTCCACTGGGATTCCTGTGCATTTGGCATCATGCAGGGCCTTGGCCCAAGCCAGCAGCAGCCAGGAACTCCACCAGGTCCTGTGTGGTCCCAATGGCACCCTGCCAGGCCTTGGCATGCCACCAGCCTGGAACTCCACTGATCTGTGCCCCGCCCAGCCTTGGCTTGCCTGGCTCCGAGCTGTGCCCCAGGCCTGCGGCCCACAGCAGCCGAGAACTCCACTTCACTAGGAATCCCTCTTGGCCTGATTGGCATATCGCTGGGCCTTGGCCCCACTGCAAGAAGGGCCAGGAACTCCACCAGGACTCCCACAAGGCCCAATTGGCAATCCACTGGGCCTTGGCCTGCCACCAGCAGCGGCCAGGACGTCTGCTGAGACTCCCACGCTGGGCTGATCCGTACCCCACCAGCCTAGGCCTGCCCCCCCGCTGGGACCCCACCTAGCTCCTATCCATGCCCCAGGCCTGCCGCCCTCCCTCCGAAGCCCTCCTCCCAGCCAGAGACTGCTAGAGGGACGGGCTCCCTTTGCAAAGGCCACCAGGTGCCCCATTGCACACCCTGCTGCTTTATCTGGGCGTGCTACACTCCGGAGCTGCTCCCACAGCCAGAACTTCCTGGGTGGGGCATTCCCAGAGGAGCTACACAGGGTCACTTTCTACAAAGATGCAGCAACAACAGAGTGATCCTGCCAGGTTCTGATCTGGGAGAGACACCTCCCCAACTCTGAGGACAGTCATAGGCAACAGTGAAAAATAATCACGAGGTAGAATCAACAAAAAACTCTGGCAATATGAATAATCAGAGTAGATCAACTCCCCAAGGAATGACAAGGTAGATACAGCACAAGATCCCTTGCATAAGCAAATGGCTGAGATGTCAGAAATCGAATTCAGAGTCTGGATAGCAAATAAGATCAGTGGAATGGAGGAAAAGATGGACTTAGAATTTCAGGCAGTAATCCAAAAGATGACCCAAAATATGCCAGAAGAATTGAACGAATTCAAAGACAAAATGGCCAAAGATTTTGACACATTGAGAAAAGAAGTTGCAGACCTCAAAGATCTGAAAAATACAGTAGAATCCCTCAGTAACAGAAAGGAGCAAGCAGAAGAAAGGATTTCTTCTGGAAGACATGGAAGACAAAGCTTTTGAATAATCCCAAACTTCCAAAGAGGAAGAGAAATGGAAGGCAAAAACAGATCATTCTCTCAGACAGCTCTGGGATAACTTGAAGAAAACCAATATTCGCTTTATAGGGATACCTGAAAATGATGAAGTGGTGTCACAAGGCACAGAGCCTCTTCTTTATGAGATTATGAAAGAGAACTTTCCAGACATGCCAAGAGATTCTAAAATTCAGATAGCAGTTTCAGAACCCCAGCATGACTCAACCAGAATAAGACATCCCCCAAGCACATCATAATTAACTTCACTAAAGTTAATATGAAGGAGAAAATTCTGAAAGCAGCCAGATGCAAGAAACACATTACCTACAAGGGGAAGAATATTAGAATAACTGCAGATCTCTTTGATCAAACCTTTCAAACTAGAAGAGAATAGTCATCCACTTCTAATCTCCTAAAACAAAAGAACTTTCAACCCAGGATCCTGGACCCAGCTAAACTGAGTTTCATTCATGACAGAGAAATTAAATACTTTAATGACATCCACATATTGAAGAAATTTGCTATAACTAAACCAGCTCTCCAGGATATTCTCAGACCTATCCTCCATAATGACCAGCGTAATCCACCACCAGAAAGGAAACTCAATCAGAAACTCTTTATGAAAATTTCAACTTCCACAGTGATGAAAGGATTAAATATGTCCTTAGACTTTCTAAGGATTTATCATTGCTTTCAATTAATGTAAATGGTTTAAATTGTCCTCTAAAGAGGCATAGGTTGGCTGACTGGATACAAAATCTCAGGCCAGATATCTGCTACATACAAGAATCTCATCTTACCTTAAAAGATAAATTTAGACTCAAGGTGAACAGATGGTCATCTACATTCCAAGCAAATGGAAAACAGAAAGAAATCAGGTGTTGCAATCTTATTTGCAGATACAAAAGTCTTTAAACCAAGCAAAGTAAAGAAGGATAAAGACAGACATTTCATATTTGTTAAAGGTACTACTCAAAATGATGAGATTTCAATTATTAATATTTATGCACCCAACCAAAATGCACCTCAATTTATAAGAAAAACTCTAATAGGCATGAACAATGTGATTTCCTCCATCTCCATAGTAGTTGGTGATTTTAATACTCCTTTAACAGTGTTGGATAGATCCTCCAAAAAGAAGTTAAGTAAAGAAATTTTAGATTTCAACTTAACCATTCAACAAGTAGATTTAACAGACATCTACAGAACGTTTCATCCTAATAAAACTGAATGCACATTCTTCTCAGCACCCCATGGAACATACTCCAAAATCGATCACATTTTAGGTCACAAGTCTAACCTCAGTAAATTTAAAAGAATAGAAATTATTCCTTGCATCTTCTCCGACCATCATGGAATAAAAGTTGAACTCAATAACAGGAATCTGCATACTCATACAACAACATGGAAATTAAATAACCTTATGCTGAAGGATAGATGGGTCATAGACAGGAATAAGAAGGAAATTACCAAATTTTTGGAACAAAATGACAATGAAGATATGAATTATCAGAACCTCTGGGATACTGCAAAGGCAGTCCTCAGAGGGAAATTTATAGCACGGCAAGCCTTCCTGAAGAGAATGGAAAGAGAGGAAGTTAACAACTTAATGGGACATCTTAAGCAACTGGAGAAGGAAGAACATTCCAATCCCAAACCCAGCAGAAGAAAAGAAACAACCAAAATTAGAGCAGAATTAAATGAAATTGAAAACAAAAGAATTATACAACAATCAATAAATCAAAAAGTTGGTTCTTTGAAAAGGTCAAAAAAATAGATAAACCTTTGGCTAACCTAATCAGGAAAAAAGAGTGAAATCTCTAATTTCATCAATCAGAAATGGTAAAGATGAAATAACAACAGACCCCTCAGAAATTCAAAAAATCCCTTAATGAATATTACAAGAAACTTTACTCTCAGAAATATGAAAATCTGAACAAATTGACCAATACTTGGAAGCATGTCACCTACCTAGACTTAGCCAGAAGGTAGTGGAAATGTTGAACAGGCTTATATCAAGTTCTGAAATAGCATCAACTACAAAAAATCTCCCTAAAAATAAAAGCCTGGGACCAGATGGCTTCACGTCAGAATTCTACCAAACCTTTAAAGAAGAACTCCTACCTATATTACTAAACCTCTTCCAAAATATAGAAAAATAAGGAATACTACCCAACACATTCTATGAAGCAAACATCACCTTGATCCCTAAACCAGGGAGATACCCAACAAGAAAAGAAAACTATAGACCAATATCACTAATGAATATTGATGCAAAAATATTTAACAAGACACTAACAAACAGAATCCAACAACACATCAAAAAATTATACACCATGACCAAGTGGATTTTATCCCAGGGTCTCAAGGCTGGTTCAATAAACGTAAATCTATAAATATAACTGAGCACATAAACAAATTAAAAAATAAAGACTATACGACTCTCTAATTGATGCAGAAAAAGCTTTTGACAATATCCAGCATCCCTTCATGATCAGAACACTTAAAAAAATTGGTATAGAAGGGACATTTCT